>JARYGA010006619.1:0-24244 GCA_030545235.1 Helianthus tuberosus | reverse complement strand
GAATGGAAATCAGGGTGGTAACGGTAATGGCAACCGTGGTGGGAATGGTTATGGAAACAGAAACCAGGGAGGAAATAACAATCAAGGAGGTAATGGAAACAGAAACGAAAATGGAAATCAAGCGGGAAATGGGAATCGTGGAGGAAACAACAATAACAACAACCAGGGTGGTAATGGGAACGGACGCGGCCAAGGATGTTATGGTTGCTGTGATTTGGGGCACTTCAAGAAGGATTGCCCGTAGAACAATCAAGCTCATGGAAAGGTGTTCACCATTGGCGCAAGGGAAGCACGCCAGGATCCAAACGTGGTTACTGGTACGTTCCCTATTAATCAACGTTATGCATTCGTGTTGTTTGATACTGGTGCCGATTTTAGCTTCGTATCCCTAGACTTTAAGAATATACTTGGTTTAGTTGCAAGTAAGCTAGACGTCCCGTATTCGATAGAGTTGGCTAATGGAAAGCTAGTAGAGGCAAATGAGGTGATTAGAGGTTGCATGATGGAGCTTGGAGAGCGTAAATTTTTGATAGATCTTCTACCAGTTGATTTGGGAAGTTTTGATGTTGTGGTCGGGATGGATTGGTTGTCTAACAACCGTGCAGAGATAGTTTGCCATGAGAAGATCATTCGTATTCCATTGGCGAATGAGGAGACGATCGTGATTCATGGAGAGAAGCATGATACGCCGTTGCGGATCATCAATTGTATGAAAGCACAAAAGTGTCTGCGTAAAGGATGCGTTGCCTTCCTAGCTCACGTTGTGGATAAGAAAGCCGAAGAGCCGAAGATTGAAGGTATCCCAATGGTGAGAGATTATCCTGAGATCTTCCCCCAAGGACTTGCCAGTATTACCCCCGCAACGATAAGTCGAATTCCACATTGACTTGGTTCCAGGCGCCGGGCCTGTAGCCAAGGCACCTTATCGACTTGTGCTATCCGAGATGCAAGAGTTATCCACGCAGCTTTAGCAGTTATTGGACAAGGGATTTATAAGGCCGAGCTTCTCGCCTTGTGGAGCTCCGGTGCTGTTCGTTAAGAAGAAGGATGGTAGTTTTTGAATGTGTATCGACTACCGGGAGCTAAACAAGTTAACGATCAAGAATCGGTATCCATTGCCGAGGATTGATGATTTATTCGACCAACTGCAAGGATCAAGCTACTACTCCAAGATTGACCTTCGATTGGGTTATCATCAGTTAAGGATTCATGAGGAGAGTATACCAAAGACCGCGTTCAGAACTCGTTATGGACACTACGAGTTCCTTGTAATGCTGTTCGGGTTGACTAACGCGCCAGCAGTGTTTATGGATTTGATGAATCGTGTGTGCAAGCCATATCTCGATAAATTCGTGATTGTATTTATCGATGATATTCTGATTTATTCGCGGAAGAAGGAAGAGCACGAGCAACATCTCAGAGCCATTCTGGAGCTACTAAAGAAGGAAAAGCTCTACGCTAAGTTCTCAAAGTGCAAATTTTGGATTCGCGAAATACAATTCCTCGGTCATGTGGTAAACGAGAATGGCATTCATGTGGATCCCAGAAAGATTGAAGCGATCAAGAACTTGGAAACTCCGAAGAGACCGACTAAGATTCGACAGTTTTTTGGGATTAGCGGGCTATTACCGTAGGTTTATTGAGAATTTCTCCAAGATAGCTCAACCGCTGACATCCCTTACTCAGAAAGACAAGAAGTACGACTGGGGAGACAAGCAAGAAGAAGCCTTTCAACTGCTCAAGAACAAACTGTGCGATGCACCGATATTATCCCTACCCAAAGGCACGGAAGACTTCGTGGTATATTGTGACGCTTCGCGTCAGGGATTGGGTTGCAAGCTAATGCAACGCCAAAAAGTCATCGCTTATGCTTCACGCCAACTTAAAGTACATGACAAGAATTATACCACTCACGATCTGGAGTTAGGTGCAGTGGTATTCGCCCTGAAGATTTGGCGACATTATTTGTATGGTACTCGATGTACTATCTTCACGGATCACAAGAGCCTGCAGCACATATTTGATCAAAAAGAGCTTAATATGCTACAACGACAATGGGTTGAGTTGCTGAATGATTATGACTGCGAGATCAAGTATCACCCCGGAAAGGCAAATGTTGTAGCAGATGCCTTAAGTCGGAAAGAAAGGGTTAAGCCCATAAGGGTTCGAGCTTTAGAAATGACTATTCAGACGAATCTCGCTTCACGTATACGTGATGTACAACAAGAAGCTTTTAAGAAGGAAAACCTTAAGGCTGAATATCTCCGAGGAATGGAGAATAAGTTAGTACCAAATGAGGAAGGAACCTTATACCTCATGGGACTCATTTAGGTTCCGCTCTATGGCGGTATTCGAGAGGTTATTTTTGACGAAGCTCACAAGGTACTCGATCCACCCAAGATCGGACAAGATGTACCAAGATCTGAAAGATTACTACTGGTGGCCAAAGCTCAAGAGTGACGTTGCCATTTATGTTGGGAAATGCCTAACCTGTGCTAAGGTTAAGGTCGAGTATCAGAAACCTTCAGGTCTCTTGCAACAACCTGAAATACCCATGTGGAAGTGGGAGCAAATCTCTATGGACTTCATAACAAAATTACCCAGGACTCCTAGAGGACATGATATGATATGGGTAATAGTGGATCGGTTGATGAAGTCTGCACACTTCCTACCGATTTGAGAGAAATATAGCACTAGGAAGCTAGCTGATCTTTACCTCAAGGAGATAGTAGCACGTCATGGAGTGCCTATCTCGATAATTTCAGATAGATATGGACGGTTCGTATCAAGGATTTGGCAATCCTTTCAAGAGGCCTTTGGATCTCAGTTGAATCTGAGTACGGCCTTTCACCCGCAGACGGATGGTCAGAGCGAAAGAACTATTCAAACACTGGAAGACATGCTTCGTGCATGTGTGATGGATTTAGGTGGCAGTTGGGATACTCACCTACCTCTGGTTGAGTTTTCCTATAATAACAGCTACCATACGAGCATTCAAGCTGCACCGTTCAAAGCTCTTTATGGCCGTAAGTGCCGCTCACCATGGTGTTGGGCAGATGCCGGAGATAGACAGGTGGTTGGTCCCGAACTGGTTCAAGAAACGACTTACGAGATTATACAGATCCGAGAGCGCATCAAGGCGGCTCGTGATCGATAAAAGAGTTAAGCAAATCAGAGACGGAAACCTTTGGAATTCGAGGTAGGAGACATGGTTTTGTTGAAAGTCTCACCTTGGAAAGGTGTAGCACGATTCGAGAAACGTGGCAAGTTAAATCCACATTGCATTGGGCCATTCAAGATATTAGAAAGGGTTGGTACCGTCACGTACAAGCTAGAATTACCAAACGAACTAAACGGCGTTCATGATACATTTCATGTATCAAACCTGAAGAAAAGCCCAACTCATGAGACAATTGTCATCCCTGCGGATGAGGTGCATATCGACGACACTCTCCAATTTACTGAGGAACCCATTGAAGTTACGGACTGGAAAGTCAACAAGACTCGGAGGAGTCGTGTTAAGCTTGTCAAGGTTCATTGGAATTCACGTCACGACCCAGAGTTTACTTGGGAGCGTGAAGATCGTATGAAATCAAAGTATCCTGCAACCGATAACACAGCTTAAAATTTTGGGACGAAATTTTTTTATTAACGGGGGGAGAATGTGACAACCGTCAATTTTCCATGTATCCGTACATGTTAAACAGTAAATTGTGCTTTAATAGTTGTGCTTGGTTTGAATTAATGAAATGGAAGATTTCTGATTATTGTCATACATATACGAGTGCATTACATGTTGCGTAATTATTTACCATTATTGCATGCAACACATTATGATTCAAATGATGCACGAAACAAAGTTAGCACAGTTATCAGACAAACTAGAAGTACTAACGGGAGTTCAGTGCTCAGACAGACATGATGTTAAGACACAGAATGAGCCCGAAACCAAGAGTTACACTAGTATAGTGTGTAGGAAAGTAAGGATCATAAAACTGCCTTCCTAGAGATAGTTTAAGTGCCGGAAAGTGCCTAAAACTCACAAAAACTGCAGAATTCTGCATATTTCAGCAAAAATCAGCATTTTAACAACACAATATAATGCAAAATTATGGTTTAATGGTCCAGAATACCTTCCTAAGTGTCAGGAATCAAAACTGTCGCAAAAGGGAACATAAAGCACACTAAACTGCGTAATTTAGCACCTTAATGAACCAGTAACCAACCGAACAACCAGACGCTACCCGAAACACCAAATTTTCACTAGAAGCACTGTTTTAACATTTCCGAGCTAGTTATGGTCACCGAACATCCTAATACATCTTATAATCACTAAACACTTATAACACTAAACATTATACCTAGAATCTAACCAAGACATCTAACTTACCATTACATTTCAACCATACCCCCCCTCATTTTGACGGTCACCCTAGGGGACCCACACCATGATTTTATCTCATTTGTTTAATTGATTTGCTTATCACTTTAGCAACATAAGAACCAAAGGTCTAATGTGTGTTGGAAGATAGTTTTATAAGAACCTCTAGATCAGCACTCTCTTTCATCACAACACATAAACAACTTCATCCTTCCTCTCCTTCCTTCCCTTGCTCTCGGCCTCAAACAATGACCACACCACCATCATTTTCATTCCACTAATAACCATTCTAAGGTGATTCAAGGGTGCAAGGAACTTGATTAAGAAACTTGGTAGCATTGGAGCTTGAAGGACCACTTCCTAGAGCTTTTATCCACCTTGTTCATCATCTTCATCATCTTTGATTCTTCCCTAGCCCTTGTGCTAGTAGTAAGCCTCTTGTAACTTGTTTTTACTTCTCTTTTTGTTGGTTAAAAGATTATATAAGTGGTTAATCATGAAGATCATAAAGAAACAAGAAGATAATCTTTCACATAAAGCATTAAAACATAAGAATCTATGTTGATTTAGTGTATGTATGATACTTGATGATTGATTTCTTGTGATTATGATGTTGATCATCATAAGAAGCTTGCTAGATTGTGATTAAACACATGATCTAGTAAGTGAGAGGATGAATCTTGTGAAAAACAAAATGATCATCCTTTATGTTCCACATGAACTTGAAAATGAAGTTGATTTTGTGTATGATGAAGTTTGATACATGTTATAAGTCTTGTAAATGGATGATTACAAAACTATTTTTTTTTTCAAGAAACCAAGGTTATTTACAAGATAAGATTTACATAATCATGATTTTTAAAGAAACTAATCATGTTTTTAGTGTTAAATCAAGGCTAGAAACATGTTGTTAACAAGAAGAATACAAGAAGAAATATTTTTGGAAAATCTTCATACAAGTTGTAAAAGACTAAATTTCACAAGAAAGGGATTTATAAACAAATAACCATATTTTTAAGGGTAACTAAACCTACTTAACAACATATTAAGTTACTACAAACTTTTATAAAATTTCAAGTTCATGATATAGTGTAGATTGCATGATTTTGGCTCATGGTAAGTCTTGCATGATTTGTTGATGATTGATGATGATTTTAAAAGAAAATGATATGCTTTTAAAGAATGGAAACCTCCATTTTTAAGGGGAAACTATGGCAAAATTTGTGTAGAATTTAAACACTTAGAAATGTTTTTTTTTAAAACAAGTGTTTACAAATAAATTTTGATCATGGTTTTCACACAAAAACTTGCCATAATTTTTATTACAAAAATTACAAATATTGGGGGTTGATTTTGATAAATAAAAGTGACTAAATATATATTTAAGGAAATATATATTTAGATGTCACACTTGTGTGCTACTTGTATATTATCTATATTAGTTATATTATTTTAAGACTTCAAAATAATATAACTTACCAAAATACCCAAACTTGTAATACAAAATATTACCAAAATTCCAAGAAAATGAATATATAATTTATACCTGAATATTGGACAAACCGACACGGACGTATGGACTACACTTATATATATTCCGAAAATAGATTTATATTTTGACAAATGAGTTAAACTGTGTTTTGGAAACCAAAGAAACGGAAAATATGATTTTTACAATTATTACAAAATATGTCATATTTTATCAAGTAGAAAATTATTTTTTAGTAGAGAAAATATATATATTTTCTTGAACAAATATAAGATATATTATTTTTGAAGAAAATATATGTTTTCTTAAACAAACTAAAAGTATATTATTTTGGGTGAAAAATGGAATTATAAATATTTTCTAAGTTAATCTTGAAAATATATTATTTTTGAGGTTTATATGAAAATATAATTTTTTTTGCCAAGGAAGATTTATAGATAATTTTCTATAAAAGTTTTCTTAAAATGCATATGTTTTAAGAATATAAATTGGTGAATTTTTACTTGATTAAAAATATTATTCCGGAAAATTAAATGTAAGATTAAGTATAAAATACTTAATAAATACAAGAAAATACGTATTCTCGTACGTACAAATACACACCGGAATACGCCACCAATTATGTAGGTAGTTGCACGACTTCAGGACAGGACCTTTGAGTTACACCGGATAGCAGGACGCGAGATTGTGAGTTCATGCCCCCCTTTTCTTTTAACTGTTTTCAGTTTTATAACTTCGGGGGTGAATACATGTTACAAATGTTTCAATGATTGCAAATGGTATGGTTAGCTAAGGAATAAACTGTTAGATAATGTGAATGGGTAGGCACACACTTAAGACCATTAATCCTCGTATAAGGACCGAGGGACATGAGTGATAGATGTATTTGGGTGTTGCGAGCCCCACCCCTAGGCCGGAAGTGGCCAAAGGTGGTGACTATGTCTGCCAGCCAGAGGCCGGGTACAAAATCTGCTAGGTTTGAGCCTTCCTACACCGTTGCACACATATTAATGACCTTGTAAATCATTAATTGATCTGTTCATAGACGCTTTCATACCGGTTTACAAAGATACATACAAATGTTTACAAGATTATTCGTGCATACGTACAAACACATGAACTCGCTCAACTTTTGTTGATGTTTTCAAATTACATGTATTTTAGGAAATTGATATAGATCAGGCGGGCATTTAAAGTTTTCAGGATGTGTCCACAAGAAACGATGTCATCCCGTTTTGAAGGGTTTGAATTGTGTATTTTATCTTTGATAAGATACATGAATCAAAGCCTCGTTTTATTAGTGTCTTTTGTTAAGGTCCTTTATGGAACTTAAAACATTTGGTTGGTTTGTATGTTAAACTTGAAGTCTGTGGTTGGTACTAAAACAATGTGGTTTGTATTATTTGAATCATATCAATGGATGAACGTCGTGGTTTTAATCATATAGTTGTTTGTTATAATTGAATGCAATGATATTAAGCAAGTCACACATCATACGCTTCCTCAAAAGTCAGGGTATGACATTATACAACTATGTACATATATAATTTAAGTGAGCATACCATCATATACACATGTGTAAAATTTATATTAACTAAAAATAAATTTATACGCATAATACAAATATACATAATCACCATTTTGGCATACAACTTACATAACCTAGCAACCCAGATTCAACTCTTATACACATACAGAGATTGTATTTTCACAAATGAATAATACATATATTTAAAACAACACAATATACTTGTGTATAATCAAATGAACCCAATAGAGAGGGTATACATATGTGTATGAACCTGAACATAAACTCATCCCCTTAACTAAATCGGAACAATCTAAAATTATACACATATGTACATATATAATTTTAGTTAGCAATACCATCATATACACATGTGTAAAATTTTTACTAACAATATATATTAACTAAAAATAAGTTTATACACATAATACAAGTATACACAATCATCACATTGGCATACATATTTACACACATAACCAAGCAATCCAGATTCAACTCTTGTACATAAATATAGAGATTGTAATTTCACAAATGAATGATACATACATGTACAACAACATAGGATACATATGTGCATAATCGAATGCACCCAAAAAACATAATATACATCTACGTAATCGAATGAACCCACAAATCAAATGTATATCTAGTAACTTAAAGAAACTTTACTAAACAACAAGAGCATTTTTTATGAACAATCATGTTAAACCCTAGTTTTTACATGAACAAACACCGAACAACATTATGAATCTATACATACGGATCAAAATACAAGAGGAAAAAAAAGATTAACAGTAAGAATCATACCTTCAATAAGTCGCCGAAAGTTTGAATAGGCATTTGAACAAAGCTTGAAAGCCTGATGAAGAAGGCATCTCTGGAGAAAAAAAATGCCTTGCTTCGATTTAGGGAAAAAAGAAGATACCGGAGAAAGGATCGCCAAAGACATGCACTAGTTTTTGTGATTTCATAAGAGGATTTTTTTTATTATAGTGTTTATCTTTGAAACTGATAAAGAGACTTTTAGGGGATTACAATTTTCAAACGTATTGATTAGTTTTCATATATTTAATACGAAACTTTCCTATTTTACCCTTTTGATTATAATTCATTCTAAATTTATTATACCTTTAATTACAATTGTGTAAATGTTCTAAGATCTATCATCTATAAAATCAAGGGCCCACAATGGTTCATTTTGTTCACAAAAACATTATGCTTCACTTATGAACCCCACCGTATATATAGGGGTTGGTTAACGTACAATATTCCTTAACGTACGATGTGTACGACATGAAATTACGCACATTATAAAACTCAAAAACCCTAATCACGCATATTGACAAACCATAATCACGCATGTTGAAAACCATAATCACGCATGTACAAAATCAAAAATCACGAATGGGATAAAAACCTAATCACGTATGTTATAAAACTAATTACGCATGTTTCACTATATATATATATATATATATATATATATATAGGAGAAGGTTCAATTAAAAACCACTAGTTAAAGTGAAAACCCGAAAACTAACTAAAAAAACCTAAAAAACATACAATTTTTTTTTTTTTTACCAATTTTCACTAGTTTTTGTGTATAAAAATTTGTTTTTAAAAAAAAAGAAAAATTGTAGTGCACATGTATGTGGATTACACATGTGTACTACACATGTGTATTATTACACACGTGCATTACAATTTTTTTTTTTGAAAAAAGTTTTTTTATACACAAAAAATAGCAATTTTTAATAAAAAAATTAGTATGTTTTTTAGGCTTTTTTTAGTTGGTTTTCGAGTTTTCATGATAAAAGAAGTTTTCACTTGAACCTTCCCCTATATATATATATAGTAAGGTTCATGCGAGAACCACCTTTATTGCGAGAACCGCGAGAACCAATGTGAACACAACCTAAAATAGCTAAAAAAACCTAATCCCCCCCCCCCCCCCCAAGCTAAAATGCTAAAAACTAAACCCCAAAAAAACCTAAAAAAATCTAAAAAAATAAAAAAAAATCTAATTTTTTTATAATATTTTTTATGTTAAAATCGCTACTTTTAGTAGCCAAAAATTTTTTTTTTAATTTTTTTTTTGCCTACTAAAAGTAGCAAATTTGTTTATAAAAAATATTAAAAAAATTGTGTGTTTTTCAGCTATTTTTAGGCATTTTTTGTTGTGTTCACATTGGTTCTCACGGTTCTCGCAATAAAGGGTGGTTCCTAACGGATCTTTGTCATATCTATATATATATATATATATATATATAGGATAAGGATCATGTGAGAAGTAGTAGGCTAATTGAGAAACTTGAGAAGAATTCTGGACCACACATTTTCCCTAAGCAAAAAAATGCATAAAAAAAAAGTAAAAAAAATGAATATTTTTTTTTTTGTGAAAAATCGCAGCTTTTTGTTAAGGATTTAATTTTTTTATTTTTTTAAATTTTTTTTTGAGATTTATACACATGTGTATATTGTCAATTATACATATATGTATATACATGTTTAAAATTAAAAAATAAGTGTTATTTAGGGTTTAGCATTAGTATTTAGGGTTTAGGGTTTAGCTTTATAGTTTATGGTTTAGCATTAGGGTTTAGCATTAGGGTTTAGCAATAGTATTTAGGGTTTAGCATTAGGGTTTAGCTTTTGGGTTTAGCATTCGGGTTTAGCTTTAACTTTTGGGTTTAGCTTTATCTTTAGGGTTTGCATTAGGGTTTAGCATTAAGGGTTTAGCTTTAGGGTTTAGTTTTAGCTTTAGGGTTTAGCATTAGGGTTTAGCTTTATGGTTTAGAATTAGGGTTTAGCATTAGGGTTTAAAATTAGGGTTTAGCTTTAGGGTTTAGGGTTTAGCATTAAGGTTTAGCTTTAGTTTTTATGGTTTAAGGTTTAGGATTTATAACACATATTTTTTCAATTTTAAACATGTATATACATATATGTATAATTGACAATATACATATATGTATAGTTAAAAGATTAACAATATACACACTTGTATAAATCCAAAAAAAAAATTAAAAAATAAATAAATAAAAAATTTAATCCTTAAAGAAAAAGCTGCAATTTTTCCAAAAAATAAAAAAAATAAAAAAAAAATTTTTGCATTTTTTTCAGTTTTTTTTTTTTTTTTTTTTTTTTTTTTTGCATTTTTTGCTTAGGGAAAATGTGTGGTCCAGATTGCTTCTCAAGTTTCTCAAATATGGTGGACTTCTCTTAGGATCCATACCCTACATCTATCTACTATAATAAAAGAAACCAAATTTTGGACACGTGTCATTCATTGAAGGTATTCTCAAATTTATACTTATCTTATATTAACTAAATAAATAAATAATAAATTAATATTAAATGTTATCATATTTTAATAAAATATTATCCTCAAATCTAAATTGTTAATTTAATATATTTTTAAAACAAATATCTCTCTTCCCTACTTATCTTATATTAAATATATAAATAATAAATTAATATTAAATGTTATCCTAATTTATTAAAAATATAACTTTTTTATTATTTGATATACAAAATTATATTTATTCAACAAGTCTAAAATGCAGGGTTTTGAAAAATACAACTTTTTTACTATTTACTATACAAAGTTACATTTATATAACCCGTGTAATACACGAAGTTTTTAAAGATATATAACTTTTTATCATTTGCTATATAAAATTAGATTTATTCAACACGTATAATACAAGAGGTTTTTAAGGATATAATGTTTTTATCATTTGGAAGATTTTTCGACCCACCTATACACGGATTTTTTAAAGATCCGACATTTTTAGTATTTAATATACAAAATTACATTTATTTAATATGTGTAATACACATTGTTTTTAAAGATATAACTCTTTTTTAGATCTATTCAACACGTGTAACATACGGGGTTTTTAAGGATGTAATTTTTTTTATTATTTGGTAGATTTATTCAACCTGATTATACACAGTTTTTTTTAAAGATAAGACACTTTTAGTATTTAGCATACAAAATTACATTTATTTAATATGTGTAATACACGTGGTTTTTAAAGATATAACTTTTTTTATTATTTGATATATAAAATTACATTTATTTAACCCGTACAATATACGAGATTCATAAAAATATAACTTTTTATTATTTAATATATTAAATTACATTTATTCAACCCGTATAATACACGGGGTTCTAACCTAGTATATATATATATATAACAAAATAGTTCACTAAATTAGCACGAATACAAATGATAAGATTGGATTGAGAATCATAATGGAAACAACAGTTTAGTTTTCAAAAGAGATAAAATAAAATGGGAGGAGTTAAGATTTGGCCAGTTGGGCCGTAGGTTATTGTCAAAAAAATGGGGCCGAACAGCTCCCCCTCTTTAGTTGGGCGTATGTTTTAAACCAAACTAAAACCTAAATTCCGGGCTTTTGAAATCTGATCCGTTTTAGTTTTCCATTCAATTCAATTATTGGCTTTTGGTTTTGCATGTTTTTTTTTTTGAACGGCACTGATCCGTTTTAGTTTTCCATTCAATTCAATTATTGGCTTTTGGTTTTGCATTTTTTTTTAACGGCAAATTTGGATCAC
The DNA here is from genome assembly GCA_030545235.1 of Helianthus tuberosus. NCBI lineage: Eukaryota > Viridiplantae > Streptophyta > Magnoliopsida > Asterales > Asteraceae > Helianthus > Helianthus tuberosus. The sequence goes on along the minus strand of JARYGA010006619.1, from coordinate 12,261 downwards.
TGACGGACCACTGGAGTATTATCGTGTCACCAGCGAAACCACCCGATCATATCCATCTCCACTAGGCATAATGCCTATTGATGAGGATACGTCCTGGGTCGGACCGAATACTTGATAAGTATAAGGTCGGACCGTTAGCTCAAAGGACTGGTTGGACTTAGTATCCCCAGTCGGAACGATTAACCCACAGGATCTTCCCTAACTAAATGGGACCCACAGCCTTAACTACCTGACAGCGACTGGTCCGACCCTAACTAACTCGCCACGTCAGCATACCCAAAAAGTATAAATACCCCGCCAAGACCTCCACTTAAGGTTAATCGCTACTTTCTCTCTCTAAACTCTCCTCTCTCTCTCACTGACTTACTTCTCCTCCACAAATACTTATTCTCACGCCCGAGCTTGGTCACAGAGAGCCCCCCCCCCCCCCCCGTAAGGAGGCTAACAGTGTGTTTCCTTTCTTGTGGTCTTACAGGTCTCTGTCAAGGTAATCTGAAGCTCTAATCAACCCAGCTCGAACCAACTGGTTTTTGAGTCTTCAGTGGCGCCATCCCCTCGAATTCACAAAATCTACTTCGTTGATTCTTTTCATTCGAAATTATGGAATCTACAAACACTTTCCCGTCTTATAACGACATTCTGGAAGGTAGAGTTGCACCTATAACAGTTGTCTCCACAACTCCTGTCACCTCAACGGTTTCGTTAGGATCGGCAACGATACCTCCACCTGCAAGTTCTGTAGTCGCGAGTTCTATAACTACAGTTTCGGTTACTACTCCAGTTTCCACGCCGCTGCCTGATTTTGATAATGATTTCCTGTTACGCAATGCCGATCTGCTACGACAACTCCAACAGCAGCAACAACGGGAGGAAATGTTACAGAGTCTCCGCACAAACTTGTTCAGCAGTGCTTACCCAGGAGCTAATCCCATCTCCACTGGTGTTTTCACTTCTGGATCTATGGTAAGTTCCGTAATCTCATCTCCTATAACACATGTTTTGCAAGTTTCCACTCTTACGAATGCTCCAGTAAATAACGGTCTGTACGACCTGTTTCGGCAGGGATCTCTGGGTCTAAACCTTCAGGATCAAGAGCTGATCATGCCGTATCAGCCAACGTCGATGACTTCTCAGTCAAAATTCACGCTGAGGATAGCTAACGCACCACTACTGGCGAAGCTAAAAATGCCTCCAACATTAAAATTTTATGACGGTACGACCGATCCGGACGATCATATGTTCGCCTTTGTCGGAGCAGCTAAAGTCGAACAATGGTGTCACACCCCCAAAATCCACCTGCGGAGTATCACCGCTTGGAGGCGTGACTGACCAGGATCCAGCCACCAATCATATTGAACAAGCAAGCAAGTAATTATAAAAGTTCAACCAATACAATTGGTGTCCAACCAAAACATAATTTAAGTTGCAAGCGGAAGCATAACGTTTAAAACCAAAACATAAGTTTAATTGTTTCAAAGTTTAACATGGCACACAGCTGTCCATGCCCCACAACGACTCTTTTCCATGCAAGCTCCAGCTAAGTACCTATTGACCTGCAAAGCATGTAGTAACGAGTCAACAACAAGTTGAGTGAGTTCACAGTTGGGTGTTTGTTTTAGGTTGTTTCGAAAACAGTTTCCTTTATCTGGCATCCTGTCGTGGGGGTTACCCCATAGTTGAAAATGTGATTTATTTAACCCAGTTACTCTGGCAATCCAGCCGTGGGGGCTACCCCATGTTTAGTTATCTGGCGTTTCGGCCGTGGGGGCTACCCCATGTATACACTAGACTCGTTACCATATCGACTGCTGACTGTAGTCATGTTTATGTGCCCTGAACTGTCAATGTCTACCATCATTGACGTGCCCAGATCCATTAGTTCACGCCCGTCCTCTGCGGCACGGTGTGAGGCTTGTCAGACCTAAATAGCGCTATCTAACTAATGACCCGCTCGCCATTGGCCCGGCGATTAAGTCGATATAAAAAGGAGGGACTTCGTGATAGAGTTTTGGTCTAGTACGAGTTATCTGTCCATGAGGACGAGGAATTACACTCCTGAATCAATACTGTCCTACCCAAGAAAGGACGAGGAATCCATGTTCCTTAACCCCATTCCCAACCCCTGGGAATCCCATGCTTTGTAGAGGGTGTGAACTCACCTTTGTTTGCTCGGCAGATACACAGAAAGTCGGTCAAGTTGTAAGTGGTCAACTACATCCTAACATAGATACCATTCAAGTCAGGTTCATATTCAAGTAGAGCACGTATGTTTTCTACACACATTTGCATACACGTATTGATCATGGCACACACGTATAAACACTTTAGTTAATCAACAGGGCATAACACATCCAATAGCCTTATTTATGCAAATAAGCAAGGTCCAAATATGTGATTAGTTGGGCTCGTAACAGCATGCAAGTCCGAAACAGTGTGCACGTCCAAAACGGTGGGTATGTGTTCGTGGTCTTGACTCGAGACTAGAGATCTCGAGTCGAGGCTGTGCGGTCTCGAGTTATACCTACAAGTTCTCGAGTCGCAACTGAGGAGGTCTCGGGTCATGTCTCGAGTCACAACAAGACTCGCAACCATGATCTCGAGTCATGCTGTTTTTGTGCCGATGCGGTGTGGTCTCGAGTCGAGACTAGGGGTTCTCGACTCGCAACCTGTGTCATAACCGTGGATCTCGAGTTGTCATATACCTGGTCTCGAGTTGTGGCTTAATGGTCTCGAGTCGAGACCGGAGGTCTCGGCTGGAACATCTGCTGATTGCCAGCATTGTACTAGCCAATGGGATTCCGATTTCATGCAACTGTGTGTACTATCCATACAAACATGTTTTCTTGTCTAACCACTAACCGAAATGGATCAAACACCTCAATTTCAAATATTCAAGGCACATTCATAGCATATTCATGTTGTTCATCATACATTCAAATAGTTCATCATTTTAGGGTTTTTATTATAACAACATGCTTCATCACGAAAATCCATCCTAGCATGAACTCAAGTTAACAACATCATCGGTTCCTACATCTAGCACATTCAATCAATGTAATAACACACTTAAATAAGATTTATCATCAACATATGCTAATCCGATTTCATGAACACAAACCTCCTAAACATAACCAAGCCATTCGGATTTAAACCCATATAGAGCCGATTTCTAACATTTCATCATCACATAATATCATCATGCATCATCAACCGATTATTCAAGAACATGTTTGCATACACCCATTCATTTCTACACAACTTAATTGTCAAAAACATGCACATCCTTCGATAAATAAACATCATTTGATAACAAATAACTACCTTCTATCAAGCAAACATCTTTATCATAGATAAACAACAATTTCTCATGTATTTGTCATTAAACAATTAGATGAGACACTAACCGGCTAGAGGGTATGAAGGGTGAACTCCCGAATGCCGATTCCAAGCTTGAACCGAAGGTCCTAGTGTTGCCGGTTTGGATCCGAGAGGATGAGAGAAGAAGGATGTTGAGACTTAGGGTTTTAGTGAGAGGAAGGGAGAGTGTGTGTGTAGGAGAATGTGTGTGGGTTGCCCAAAAATGGCAAGGTTGGCTATTCACCAAGGTTATATACTAGTTCTAAGGTGGTGCACCCTAATGGGCTTTCGAGTGGGGTGAAGCCGTGAAGAGGAGCATGGCCCAACCGGCCCATCAGTTACACTATTCACTCGAGACCGAGTGGTCTCGAGTTGGGTTCTTGTGTCTCGGGTTACACACGCATACATACAAGCACAACACATGATCACATAAATTCACTCATGTCATTCATTAAATCAACAAGTCAATTAGTCACATTCGTTCAAGCATGTTACATCGAGATACAACGAAAGGTTCTAAATTTCGAGTTGTCACATCATCCCCAAGTTGAAAGAAATTTCGTCCCGAAATTTGGTAAGCACTCACTGAGGAAGCTAGTTAAGTTGTATGGTTTTCCCGGTTTTCCTGGGGTGTCACATCCTCCCCCCGTTGATCTGGAATTTCGTCCCGAAATTCCGTAGCTTCAGCCTCAGTAGTGGTTGTACTGTTTGCGAACAGTTGGGGATACTTTTGTTTCATCCGATCTTCGCGTTCCCAGGTGAACTCTGGGCCGCGACGTGAGTTCCAATGAACTCGAACGAGAGGTATTCTAGTGTTCTTGAGGACCTTAACATCCCGGTCCATGATTTCAACTGGTTCCTCGACGAATCGTAACTGCTCGTCGATAGTGAGTTCCTTCAAAGGAACTACGAGGGTCTCATCTGACAGACACTTCTTCAGATTCGACACATGGAAAACGTTGTGAACTGCACTGAGTTCTGCTGGTAAGTTCAGTCTGTAGGCCACCTTGTCTATTTTCTCGATGATTTCAAAAGGTCCAACGTATCGTGGGTTAAGTTTGCCTCGTTTACCAAAACGAACCACACCCTTCCAGGGTGAAACTTTGAGTAGTACCCGCTCCCCAACCTGGAGCTCAAGTGGTTTCCTGCCCTTATCGGCGTAGACTTTCTGACGGTCACGAGCTGCCGCCATGCGTTGTCGTATTTGGGCAATTCGTTCGGTTGTGTCTACCACATGTTCTGGACCAGTGATATAACTATCTCCCACCTCTGCCCAACAAAGAGGTGACCGGCATTTACGCCCGTACAATGCTTCAAACGGAGCAGCTTTAATGCTGGTGTGGTAGCTGTTATTGTACGAGAATTCCACGAGTGGGAGATGCCTTTCCCAGCTGTTGCCAAAGTCGATTACACATGCACGAAGCATGTCTTCTAAGGTTTGAATAGTGCGCTCAGACTGCCCATCCGTCTGAGGGTGATACGCCGTGCTCATGTCTAATCGTGAGCCAAAGGATTTGTGCATTGCCTGCCACAGTTCTGAAGTAAAACGTGCATCTCGATCCGAGATAATAGAGGTGGGCACCCCGTGCCTCGAGACAACTTCCTTGAGGTACACTTCTGCTAGAGTGGAGAATTTATCCGTTTCTTTGATAGCCAAGAAGTGTGCAGACTTTGTGAGTCGATCCACGATCACCCAAATAGTATCGTTTCCGCGCTGGGATCTAGGCAGGCCAGTAACGAAATCCATGGAAATTTGCTCCCATTTCCATTGTGGTATCTCTGGTTGTTGGAGTAGGCCTGAGGGTTTCTGGTATTCCGTCTTGACTCTGGCACAAGTCAGACACTTGCTGACGTAGGTTGCTATGTGGGCCTTCATGCTAGGCCACTAGTACGTAGTTTTGATATCGTGGTACATCTTATCCGAGCCAGGATGTACCGAGTAACGAGACTTGTGTGCCTCATCCATCACAAGCTCTCATAGGTTGCCATAGAGTGGGACCCAAATGCGTCCCGTTACGTAGTAAGCACCGTCTTCCTTCTGTTCTAAGCGCTGCCTTGAGCCGCGTAGGGCTTCAGCCCTGACGTTTTCTGGCTTTAATGCTTCCACCTGAGCATCTCGTATCTGGGAAGGGAGACTAGAATGTATAGTGAGCTGTAAGGCTCGTACGCGCTTCGGCACAGTGTCCTTTCGGCTAAGGGCATCAGCCACAACATTGGCTTTGCCAGGATGGTACTTGATTGCACATTCGTAATCGTTTAATAACTCGACCCATCGTCGTTGACGCATGTTTAGCTCCTTCTGTTTGAAGATGTGCTCGAGGCTCCTGTGGTCGGTGTAGATGGCACACTTGGTACCATACAAGTAGTGTCGCCATATCTTAAGTGAAAAAACAACAGCTCCCAGCTCTAAGTCATGCGTAGTGTAGTTTCTTTCATGAACTTTGAGTTGGCGTGAGGCGTATGCGATAACCTTATCCCGTTGCATCAATACACAACCAAGACCCTGAATTGATGCGTCGCAGTAAACCACAAAGTCGTCTGTGCCCTTTGGCAAGGAAAGGATAGGTGCGCTGCAAAGTCTATCCTTTAAATGCTGAAATGCTAATTCCTGTGCATTTCCCCATCGATAAACAACGCCTTTCTGCGTTAGTGAGGTGAGAGGCTGTGCGATCTTGGAAAAATCCTTAATGAACCTCCTGTAATAACCTGCCAAACCCAAGAATTGGCGAATTTCCTTTGGTGTACAAGGTGCAGGCCAGTTCTTAATCGAGTCCACCTTGGATGGATCAACATGAATCCCTTCCTTGTTTACCACATGGCCTAGGAAATGGACTTCACGAAGCCAGAAGTCGCATTTCGAGAACTTTGCGTAAAGCTGTTCCGTTGGAAGGAGTTCCAAAATAAGTCGTAGATGCTGCTCGTGTTCCTCCTGACTCTTAGAATAGATCAGGATGTCGTCGATGAAAACTATGACGAACTTGTCCAGGTAAGGCTTGCACACTCTATTCATCAAATCCATGAAAATCGCAGGTGCGTTTGTCAGCCCAAAAGGCATGACCAAAAACTCATAGTGTCCATAACGAGTTCTAAAAGCTGTTTTGGAGACGTCCTCTTCTCGGACCCTTAGCTGATGATATCCCGACCTCAAATCGATCTTTGAATAGTAGCTCGACCCTTGTAGTTGGTCGAACAAGTCGTCAATACGTGGTAGAGGATAACGATTCTTCACGGTCACCTTGTTGAGTTCCCGGTAGTCGATGCACATTCTGAAGGTACCGTCTTTCTTCTTCACAAATAGCACTGGAGCTCCCCAGGGCGATGAGCTAGGACGAATAAAACCCTTATCCAAGAGTTCTTACAGTTGCGTAGAGAGTTCTTCCAACTCTGATGGAGCTAAACGATAAGGTGCACGACCTATAGGCGTAGCTCCAGGAGCTAGTTCAATCTGAAACTCGACTTGGCGATGAGGCGGAAGACCAGGTAATTCCTCAGGAAATACCTCAGGATAGTCGCGAACAATTGGGAAGTCTTCTATCTTCTTCTCTTTCTCCGAGGTGTCTGTAACGAGAGCCAAAATGGCAGTGTGGCCCTTTCGCAAGCACTTCTGAGCCTTAAGGAAAGAGATGACGTTCTCAACAGCACTCCTCTTGTCGCCACGAATCATGAGAGGTTCACTACCGGAACCAGGAATACGAACAATCTTCTCGTTGCAAAGAATTTCTGCTCGGTGTTGGGATAACCAATCCATCCCAATGACAACGTCGAAGCTACCCAAGATGATAGGAATGAGGTCGATAGAGAAGGTCTGATTAGCAAGAACAAGTTTACAACCCTTGACTACGTGTGCGGCCTCTAAACTCTTACCATTTGCTAGCTCTACAGTGTGCTTGTTGTTCAAAGGTGTTGGAATACGCTTAAGCATTCGACTAACTTCTAGTGACATGTAGCTAGTATCGGCACCCGAATCAAATAAAACTGTAACATAAAATTCGTCGAGAAGGAACTTACCCGCCACAACATTGGGGTCATTCCTTGCTTCACCTTGGCCAATCACGAACGCCCGCCCCCTGGCACCATTGTTGTTGTTGTTCCCGTTGTTACCATTCCCCTGATTGTTGTTATTGTTGTTGTTGTTGTTCTGGTTCCTGTTCAGTTGGGGACAATCTTTCTTGAAATGGCCTTCAGCTCCACACTGAAAGCACCCTTTGTTATCACATTGCTGCTGCTGCTGGCGTTGGTTCTGTTGAGCTGCTGACGATTCTGATTGACGGGATACAAGCTCCTGCAATCCTTTGCAGCGTGACCTGGCTTGTTGCACCGATGACAGTTACCCCTGGTGCATGGCCCGCTGTGGTGCAGGCTGCAGCGATTGCGTTTGGGGTGATTCCCCTTGTACCCACCATGACCTTGACCACCAGATGATTGTTGATTAGGGCTCTTGTAGTCATCAGTCTTTCTCTGCTGAGACTGGGACTGAACAGAAGTCGAACCCTTACTTGAAGCTCCATCCCATTTCCGCTTGTTGTCACTAGGAACAGCTGAAGTAGTTGCAGCGCCTATGCGCTTTGGTAACCTGTTCTGCTCCACCGCCTGATCCGTGAGACGGTGAGCCAATTGTACAACTTGCTGGATGGTGGCGAGGTTTGCTGAAGTCACATGACTTTGGATTTCGGGCACTAAGCCCTTGAGAAATAGTTCGATGCGTTTGATGGGAGGATCCACCATGGTAGGGCACAGAATTGCCAGTTCATTCGATCTCTTCACATAAGCTTCAATCTCTGACCCCGTCATCTTGAGGTTGAAAAACTCTACTTCCAGTTTGTGAATCTCATCACGATTGCAGTACTCCTCTTTGATCATTTCCTTAAAGTTGTTCCATGGGGTGGCGTTAGCAGCAACCAACCCCAGCATCTGGACCTGAGCATTCCACCATGTGAGGGCTAAACCCTCGAGAGTACCGGTAGCATACTTCACCCTGCGTGCCTCAGGGCATTCACACATTTCGAAGACTGACTCGAGCTTCTCAAACCAGTGGAGGAGACCTACCGCTCCTTCAGTGCCGCTAAAAGTAGTGGGTCGGCAGTCCATAAAAGTTTTAAAGGTGCACACAGGTGGCTGAGCATGTTGACCTATCGTGGGTGTAAGAAAGGACAGAGTTTAACACAAAGGTTGGTTCACGAGAGTAGGATCTAAAGATCCTAGAATGAGTTTGGACTGCAGGATATACCTCCTGCGTGGGCAGCTGCAAGTGCCGCAGCAACTCGTTCGTTAATCAGAGCCGTCAACTGGGCTTGAGTCATGTTAACGCGTCCAGACATGATCTTCATATCAAGAGGAACATGAGTGAGAGGGGTTCGTGAAAATGCGGTGACAGAAGAGAGTAAGCACGCACGTGTTCAAGCAACAGTAGTTATACTAACCAAGCATACCATGAGCAATGTACTATGTAACTAACAAGTAGGCAATATATACATAGATCATATCACCTAGAATGTCGAGCCTTGCATGTGGAGTGAAGCGTCGTTGTGGATCGTAGAGCACTGTACAGGTTATAGTCTGATTTTAATAAAACCTTTCCCTTTATTAAAACCAAGTTCTCTATAACCAATGGCTCTGATACCAATCTGTCACACCCCCAAAATCCACCTGCGGAGTATCACCGCTTGGAGGCGTGACTGACCAGGATCCAGCCACCAATCATATTGAACAAGCAAGCAAGTAATTATAAAAGTTCAACCAATATAATTGGTGTCCAACCAAAACATAATTTAAGTTGCAAGCGGAAGCATAACGTTTAAAACCAAAACATAAGTTTAATTGTTTCAAAGTTTAACATGGCACACAGCTGTCCATGCCCCACAACGACTCTTTTCCATGCAAGCTCCAGCTAAGTACCTATTGACCTGCAAAGCATGTAGTAACGAGTCGACAACAAGTTGAGTGAGTTCACAGTTGGGTGTTTATTTTAGGTTGTTTCGAAAACAGTTTCCTTTATCTGGCATCCTGCCGTGGGGGTTACCCCATAGTTGAAAACGTGATTTATTTAACCCAGTTACTCTGGCAATCCAGCCGTGGGGGCTACCCCATGTTTAGTTATCTGGCGTTTCGGCCGTGGGGGCTACCCCATGTATACACTAGACTCGTTACCATATCGACTGCTGACTGTAGTCATGTTTATGTGCCCTGAACTGTCAATGTCTATCATCATTGACGTGCCCAGATCCATTAGTTCACGCCCGTCCTCTGCGGCACGGTGTGAGGCTTGTCAGACCTAAATAGCGCTATCTAACTAATGACCCGCTCGCCATTAGCCCGACGATTAAGTGGATATAAAAAGGAGGGACTTCGTGATAGAGTTTTGGTCTAGTACGAGTTATCTGTCCATGAGGACGAGGAATTACATTCCTGAATCAATACTGTCCTACCCAAGAAAGGACGAGGAATCCATGTTCCTTAACCCCATTCCCAACCCCTGGGAATCCCATGCTTTGTAGAGGGTGTGAACTCACCTTGGTTTGCTCGGCAGATACACAGAAAGTCGGTCAAGTTGTAAGTGGTCAACTACGTCCTAACATAGATACCATTCAAGTCAGGTTCATATTCAAGTAGAGCACGTATGTTTTCTACACACATTTGCATACACGTATTGATCATGGCACACACGTATAAACACTTCAGTTAATCAATAGGGCATAACACATCCAATAGCCTTATTTATGCAAATAAGCAAGTTCCAAATATGTGGCCCAATTAGTTGGGCTCATAACAGCATGCAAGTCCGAAACAGTGTGCACGTCCAAAACGGTGGGTATGTGTTCGTGGTCTTGACTCGAGACTAGAGATCTTGAGTCGAGGCTGTGTGGTCTCGAGTTATACCTACAAGTTCCCGAGTCGCAACTGAGGAGGTCTCGGGTCATGTCTCGAGTCGCAACAAGACTCCCAACCATGATCTCGAGTCATGCTGTTTTTGTGCCGATGCGGTGTGGTCTCGAGTCGAGACTAGGGGTTCTCGACTCGCAACCTGTGTCGTAACCGTGGATCTCGAGTTGTCATATACCTGGTCTCGAGTTGTGGCTTAATGGTCTCGAGTCGAGACCGGAGGTCTCGGCTGGAACATCTGCTGATTGCCAGCATTGTACTAGCCAATGGGATTCCGATTTCATGCAACAGTGTGTACTCTCCATACAAACATATTTTCTTGTCTAACCACTAACTGAAATGGATCAAACACCTCAATTTCAAATATTCAAGGCACATTCATAGCATATTCATGTTGTTCATCATACATTCAAATAGTTCATCATTTTAGGGTTTTTATTATAACAACATGCTTCATCACGAAAATCCATCCTAGCATGAACTCAAGTTAACAACATCATCGGTTCCTACATCTAGCACATTCAATCAATGTAATAACACACTTAAATAAGATTTATCATCAACATATGCTAATCCGCTTTCATGAACACAAACCTCCTAAACATAACCAAGCCATTCGGATTTAAACCCATATAGAGCCGATTTCTAACATTTCATCATCACATAATATCATCATGCATCATCAACCGATTATTCAAGAACATGTTTGCATACACCCATTCATTTCTACACAACTTAATTGTCAAAAACATGCACATCCTTCAATAAATAAACATCATTTGATAACAAATAACTACCTTCTATCAAGCAAACATCTTTATCATAGATAAACAACAATTTCTCATGTATTTGTCATTAAACAATTAGATGAGACACTAACCGGCTAGAGGGTATGAAGGGTGAACTCCCGAATGCCGATTCCAAGCTTGAACCGAAGGTCCTAGTGTTGCCGGTTTGGATCCGAGAGGATGAGAGAAGAAGGATGTTGAGACTTGGGGTTTTAGTGAGAGGAAGGGAGAGTGTGTGTGTAGGAGAATGTGTGTGGGTTGCCCAAAAATGGCAAGGTTGGCTATTCACCAAGGTTATATACTAGTTCTAAGGTGGTGCACCCTAATGGGCTTTCGAGTGGGGTGAAGCCGTGAAGAGGAGCATGGCCCAACCGGCCCATCAGTTACACTATTCACTCGAGACCGAGTGGTCTCGAGTTGGGTTCTTGTGTCTCGGGTTACACACGCATACATACAAGCACAACACATGATCACATAAATTCACTCATGTCATTCATTAAATCAACAAGTCAATTAGTCACATTCGTTCAAGCATGTTACATCGAGATACAATGAAAGGTTCTAAATTTCGAGTTGTCACAAATGGCCCATGCCAGCATGGTGTCATATGTTCGCTCAGACTCTCACCGGATCAGCACGGGTCTGGTTTGATGGATTATCGGAAGGATCGATCGATCATTTCGAAGACTTCCGGCGAATGTTCCTACAAAACTTTTGCCAACAACGACGTTGCTCGAAAGACATCACGGAAGTACACCATATAAAGCGTCGTGATGGGGAGACGGTAGAAGACTTCATCGATCGATTCAATCGAGAAAGTATGCAAATCAGTGGAGCAGTGGACCAACTCCGTGTTTCGGGATTCTGTCACGGAGTACGAAACAATCAGCTCGTAGAAAAACTCCATTAAGATCTCCCAAAAACCATGGAAGTGCTTATGGAACGAGCCCGAGCCTTTATCCGAGGAAAAAGCGCTTGTGGACAGCCGAACGAAACAGCAGCAAAAAACGCAAAGGCTCGAACCGTATCATGGCGGCGGAACGCATCACCACCAAAGGACAGGAACAACAATTGGAATCGTAATCGTGGTCCATACCAAAAGCCTGATCGAAGCAGCTTCCGCACCGGTAATGTGCGTTTCAACACCTTCTCCAAATTAACAAAGTCGCCAAGTGAGATCCTTAGTACGGAAACCACACGATTTCCTGTGCCTTCGAAGCAACGTCCTACATCCGAC
>JARYGA010006618.1:0-28020 GCA_030545235.1 Helianthus tuberosus | reverse complement strand
ATGTTCCCTCATTTTTCTGTGAACTATCTAAATGACGATAAGCGTCCGATGTTCCTTGATCACTCATACTGTAAACTAACAAATAGTCAAATAATATTACACATAATCACATAAATTATTTCCTAAGACAGAATTCGAAATTTCAGTGTCAGCAGAACACTTCTTTGTCTTAAATCAGTGGTTGTAGCTCTGATACCACCTTCTGTCGCAAGCCCCGACCCCTACCCGGGAGCGGGCGGCCGCGAGCCACAGAGCGGCTGGTATCGGTGTTTATTAATTTGGCAGCGGAATACATTAGGACCGTAGTTAGCAAATATTTTTATCAGAGCAAAACACCCAACTTTTATCAGAATAATTTATGGAAATAAAATCCAAGTTCGCTTGATAATACATTAATAGGTATAAACCCTAATTATTGAAAACAAAATTTTCTTGTTTATTTAGGTAACTTTTATAGCCACTATTCCAAGCCTTCAGTACTCTCTAGTTGGCTTCTATTGGGCTTTCACATTATGTTACCTGAAACGTGTTTTAAAAATATTTTATCAGCAAGAAATACTGGTGAGTGCATCTCAGTTTAATCAAAACAGTTTTATCACTTTAACAGATTTGAGGGCAACCCGCAATTACATTTGCTTGATCTAATCAATTACCCAATCAATACTGTCAACCCGACTTGTGGGTCATATTACTCATTGGCTAACTCTTTGTCCAATGGTAACGTCTCACAAATTTTGTATATAAAACCCCAACATACCGGCAATAATTGTAGACTTACAAATACTCAATTACTGTTAAGCATAATTTAAAACAATTTTAGGTTTTTATAAAAATAGTTTACGAAAAGCAGATGCATTCACAAAAAGATTTACAAAAATAAGATGTACTCACATTGCAAGTTTAGATAATACTAAGGCTTCCTGAGAATCTCCTGATTATTATCTATTAAATCAAATAATGCACAATGTTAGTAAAATAACCCAATTCAATTTAACCGTACAACTCGAGATAGAATTCCAATGACTGAGTAGGGCAGAGCCGACATGCATTACGGAAATTCTAAATCAATCGGGTGTACACACGAGACAGAATTCCAATGACTGATTCGGGCAGAGCCGACATGCATTACGGAAATTCTAAATCGATCGTGTAGGGAAACAGCAGGGTTATAGTACTTACAACGTGGCAAAGCTTCGCTATATAGTGGGTATTATACTCGGGCAGAAGTTCTACTACTAGAGAATTTATAGAGAATTCGGAAATGAACGACTGAACAAATGAGCCCTGGCCCCCCTAATATAGGTTGTTCGAGGGGTCCGTCGCGCCCCGCGACAGCCAAGGCTTAGGCCTTCACGACCCGCGAGCGCCTGAAAGGCGTCCATAGCCTTGTCGAGTCAGCATGTAGCCTTGCAACATGTCTGCCATGTGGCACGCAACGTGTCCGGATAAGAACCAGGCAGTCGCGCCCCGCGACAGACCAAGAGGGCTCCGTCGCGGCCCGCGAGAGACTACTAAACTTGGTTTTTGTTGATTTTTACAAGTATAGGGTCATTCCGGTTCCGGTTTTCACGTACGGGGTATATTTTAGGACATTTTGTGTGTCCAAAATATTTTTAGGAGGGTTGTTATAGTTGGGCAATTAAAAGATTGCCAAACAACAGAGCCATTGACATCAAACATGTCACACCCCGACCCGCAGCTGAAAGGTACGGGGCATGATGATTGCCCATAGCTCATGACAACTGATTATTGTTTCAATATTTTAAGCATATCCATTTAAATAGTCACATAACATATAATAATCAAAATTGTTCATACATTATTCAAAACAAACATATCAAGATTTCAATTTAATTTCCTAAGGCCCATGCTACATGTCCACATCACTTGATCATCAACTTTGAAAACCTGCACCACGTTAGAAAAAATATATTTTTGGGTCAACAAATATATTGGTGAATAATTTATATTTATTTCTTTTTAAAAAAAATACTTTTAACATACACCTCAAGGTTAGTGTGTAATGGTTTTATATCATCAACATAGTCAATATATCCATAAATCCAAATTTACCAAACAAGAATACACAATCAAATAATAACACAAACAACCAAAATAAATAGACTCCTGATAATAGCATGCATTAGGCTCAAGCCCCGAGGAGCGAGTCTAATACCGTTAGCGATACTAGGCTACAACCCATGGCCGTGGGGAACCTAGTCAGTCGTGGATCCACTAGACATAATAGCATGCAATAGACTTGACATTAGATAGCATATATAATAATAGAATACACATAAGACGTTCACATAATAACACTTGATCATAGCAGGTTAAGTAAATCGAAAAGTGTAACATGATGCACCCCAAAATTTGAAAAGTTAAAAAGAGGAAAGTGGAAGGGATTACTCACAGATTGCGAAGAGTTAATCCACTAGAATTATCGCACGAGTACACGAGGTATAAAAATTGTCTAAATCACCCTAGAATAAATATAATCAAGATTCTAAATAAACGAAATACTTGAACGAAAGGAAAATATATTAATTTTAGGAAATTGGGTTCTCCTATTTGGGGATTTATATGAGTTTTCAGATAATATACAAATTTGGTATTTTGTACAAAATGTCATGATTAGTAATAACATCAATTTACTACGTTATCATATTCCATATATGCTTCCATAAATGCTTAATGAATTCAAATACATTAGTATAAACAAATTAATAAATTAGACTTTATGATTATCTCATATATTAGTTTAAAATAATAAATTTTGTAAAGAAAGTTTTATTTATTTAGCAATTCCATAAATCCTTTAATAAGATAATTATGGAAAAACTGTATAAAAGTCTCAATATAACTATAGGAGAAGGTTCAAATGAAAACCACTAGTTATTGTGAAAACTCGAAAACTAATTAAAAAATCCAAAAAACATACCAATTTTTTTTTGCATAACAATTTTAGCAGTTTTTTATATATAAAAAAAATTTCAAAAAAAAAATATTTTTTTTTTTTGTACTGCACATGTGTAAATACTACACATGTGTAAATACTACACATGTGTATGTGTACTACAATAATTTTTTTTTAATTTTATATAAAAAAAACTGCGATTTTTATAAAAAAAAATTGGTGTGTGTTTTTAGGCTTTTTTTAGTTAGTTTTCGAGTTTTCACAATAAAAGTGGTTTTCATTTGAACCATCCCCACTATAACTATATTAGTCTATAGAAATCAGTAAAAATATGTATAGAATTTATTTGTGGAAACCTTGTATTTTTATATAACTAAAACATGTATAAATCCAAATTATATTCATGAATTCCCAAACAAAATTAAGGAAAAATTATATTAAAATTCCCTATACTCTGAAATACCCAATAGAAATATTTATTGAATTTATTTAAAATTATCTTGTATTTTTATTTGATTTATCTAGTGATTAAAACATAAATAATTCACCAAAATTCCAATTGGTATCTAAAAATTCTCAAAATTTACACACAATACACTAGTATGATATATAACAATTTTATACTCTCAATTTCATCAAAACATAAGTACAAATCTAAAAGCCCCATATTCTATGCATGAAGAACCCTAATTTCAACTAAAATTAAATTCGGATAAATTAGCCTTCTATCACTAAAATTGCTAGAGGGCTTTTGTAGAGCACGAAAAACTAAGCAAGTTGGGCTTTTGTAGAGCACGAAAAACTAAGCAAGTAGGGCTTTGGAATCACCTGAAAAGGTTGAGAATTGAAGGAGATATCGTCGAAAAACTAATCTTGATCTTTGATTTAATCCGAGTATTTGTGGAGTTATGAATGAGGTTTAAGTGTGTGAAACTGCATGAAAAGCTTCAAGGATTCGTTTGGTGTTAATATCACACACTGGTGTTACTGATTTGATATGTTTTGAAGTGGGTTCTTGAAGCCTCGGAAGCATGGAAACGCCATTGAGGTGCCGTATCCCGTCCCGGGGACTGCTAGGGGACGGAAACAACATGGGGACGGACCGGGAAACGTCCCCGGCATGTTGGGTACGGTCTGGAAACGTGCTGCAGAAGGGGACGGGGTTTGGGGACGTGGAGGAAACGTTTCCGTTTATTTTTCTGGCCGGAAACTTGCAATTTTCGCCTGAAGCCTACTGGAAACCAGGAAGAAGAAGGGTGGCTGCGTGTTTGTTGCGTTTGAGCCTTTTTAGGGTTAAATAAGTATATGGATTTTAACTTTTTACCCCTCTATCTTTCATTAAGTTACATTTACTCCCTAAAACTTTTAAAATGTACATAAAAAGTGTAAAATTAGTTTGTGTATCTTAACATTTAACCCCCCCCCCCCCCCCTATTTTCACTAGCTTACATTTGGTCCTTAAACTTATAAATTTATACATAAAAAGATATAAAATTAGCAGTATATATATATAAAAAAATTATATAGATAGCTATTTTTTATTTCTTAAATTTTAAACTACCTTATCGCTAAACACGAAATAGCGAGCGCTATTTCATCGCTATCGCTACGTTAGCATATAGGTACATTGTCGCTATTCGCTATGGATATCTATGCTGTTAACGTTTCATTAGATTAGGAAGATATGGGATTTTTGAACTTTACATCAATATATAACTATTTTGGGGTTTTGTTTTACATTATCTTTAATATATATTTATTTTTTTATATGTTTTTATTCCCATACCCGTCCCAGTGCATCATAGCTTGAAGCTTTATTGTCACATTAATGGTGATGTTAATTAGTATTGAAGGAATCAGTTACATGGAATAATCAAACGTTTAGAATGCGAAAATCTTAATTCGCCATAATTGTGAGTTATTTTGGACCATTTAGAAGACTTATCTGTACGTAAATAACGGGTTCGTATTGGGTTGGGTTTCCAAGATTTCGTGGGTCACGCAGATGGAGAAGAAGATGAAGTCTGGTATGATTCAACTTGATACCCTGGGGAAATTCACAGATATTGATGTAGTCCAGCTGGTTCGGTGCGTGACATTGAAGCTGTGGATCCGGGTTCGAATCCCGTCCACTTGTTTCTTTCTTTTTTAAATAGGTTATGTATTTATAAAATTTGTGTGCGCATTTTAAGCAACTAACAATAGAGCATAGTTGGTTGCTCTGTTATATGTTGAGCGAACTTGGCTGGGTTCGACTCCCGCCCTAAGCGTTTTTTTTTTTTAGTTTCATTTTAACCATTTTCAACACTTGTTCAATTAGGCCCCTCATAATTAGTAAGTTTGCTAACTTGACTAACTTAAATAACTAACTTACTTAACATAATTATTACTATATGATAATAATACAATTGAATGAACAATTGTTTTAATATATTATATTAATATATATAGTAATATAATTATTATTATTCTCTTTGCTTTCTCAATTGGATAAGCTTGGTGTTAACTAATACTGGTATCGAAAATACAGGTACGGTCTGGTTCATTATCGGTGCATTAAGGTAAAAATCGATACCAGCCTGATACAGAAAACGACAAAAGTCGGTACCGGATTAAGTTTGAATATCTTTTATTTCGGGAAATTCGGTACTGCAACACGGTACTATTTGCTCATCCCTGATCACAGGTGCCATACAAACAACAACGGTATAGTACACCTTTTTGTTGTTCATTTTCTTCAACTTTTAATGATTTCTTTTTTTAGTTTCAGGGGTAGGGATGAGCTCGGTGGCAACCGATACCGAAAATACCGGTTATGGTGCCGGCATATGAAAGTAAAAATCGGTAGCGAACGGGTACAGTCGGTACCCAATTGGTAATTAGGATCCTTCGGTTTGAGAAATTCGGTACCGGTACCCAGTATTATTATTTGCTCATCTCTGACCACGAGTTTCATACGAATAACATCATTAACATACAACTTTTTTGGTTGATTTTCTTTCGATTATGTTTTACTGTTTTTTACATTTTCTTTTTATTTTTGTCAGTGGTTCCGCATGGAACACGCTGATAGTGATTTCAAAACACATGTAAACACAAACTAAATAACAAAAGAAGTTCGCCGCAACGCGGCTAGGGTGGTAAACCTAGTTCTTATATAAAATTAACTAACCATGTTAATTAACATTATATATATAAAAAAAAACGAGTTAATTGCCAATTTAGTCCATGTGGTTTGGGCCATTTTGCCAGTTTAGTCCAAAGGTTTCATTTTTAACATCTGGATCCAAAAAGGTTTCATCGTTGCCATTTTGGTCCAACTGACTTAACTCTATCCATATCTGTTAAGTCTTCCAAGGGCATTTTTGTCATTTCATTTTTCTTTTTATTAACCCTTTTGTAATTTCAGTGGTGTGACATGACAAAATGCCCTTGGAAGACTTAACAGATATGGATGGAGTTAAGTCAGTTGGACTAAAATGGCAACGATGAAACCTTTTTGGATCCAAATGTTAAAAATGAAACCTTTGGACTAAACTGGCAAAATGACACAAACCACAGGGACTAAAATGGCAATTAACTCAAAAAAAAAACTAACTTAACTAGGTTTACTAACCTAGTTAGTTAATATATAGTTTCCAATAACTACAAAAAGAACCCCTTAACTTGTAACTTTAATATTTTGACGGTTTTAACCCTTTCAAGTTAAAAACTTGTTTTAACCACAAATTTAACGTAGTTAAATATTTCCTTTATAACTATTAACCGAGTTCAATGAGTTTCGCTTAAAAACATCCACTTTTATTCCAGTTTTAATCCAACGCAAAATGTGACGATTACATAAAAAATACTAATAAAAATTCTTATTTTTATTTTATTGATAAGGGTCCAGTTTTACAATCTGGGTCGGATTTTGGAGGTCCGATTTTTACGGATGTCACAAAACAATACTAGGTTTCCATCACCAGTTAAGTTCATACCAACAACAGATTTCCCGGCTGTGTTGGTAGTCCAAACTGTGCTTCCATCGACACCCTGAAGGACCAATTCTCCAGTTGCACTAAAATTCAGTATTGAACCAATACTAATCGGAGAGTCTCAGTTTGCTGACCAAACGACTTGAGACTCCGCATTAACATAAATATTACACGTACTATCAGGTAGAACAATGAAGACAACAAAGAGGTAAGAAGTGCAGCTTCCATTGCAGTAGGATAGTTCAAATTTATATCAAAATCAAAAAAACACAAATATAATAAAACATGTTATAATGATAGATGGATATCAAGTAAAACAAGTTAGATAAACACTAATTTCGTACCTTGGTAATGATGCCATTAGATTAGCCAGAAAGATATATCCTCGAAGATGATGAAACCCTAGATACGAAAGGATACAAATAAGACAATATACATCACAAAATCAACATAATGTTTAAGAAAAAGAACATCTACATGTTAATAGTAACAAATCCGGATTGTACCTTGTTATTGAAGATTTCGAGTGATACGAATTAGAAATCGCAGGAACGATGAAAACCAAACAGAAACAAATAAATCAAGATCAAGATTCAACAATAAACAAACAATTTTATTTGATGAACATATACCTTGGATCTTGTATTGTTTGATTGGAAATGAGGCTATCACAACATCAAATCAAGAACAATATGGATACCTAACCATCAAAATAGCAATAAGACAACATTATTGAAACAAACATGAATGTTCAAAACCCTAATTGTGATACAATCGACCAAATATTTTCGTGATATAAAAACAAAATCTAATACACGGAGGTAAATATCAGAATAATATATCATTCAAACGCCATAAAAATCTTGTAAAAAATTAAACTACAAATAATATCAGATCTGGAAAAAATTCTAAAGATAAAATCATCTCAAACGACATCAATGTTCAAAACCCTAAATGCGATACAATCGATCAAATATTTTCACCATATAAAAACAAAATCTAATACACGGAGGTAAAAATCAGAATAATATATGAATATCAGAATCATACCTTGTTGGAGACAACATTTATGTGTAATTGAAGTATACAGATCGAATAGCAAGAAACCCTAGTGTAAAAGAATGAAGATTAGTGAACCATGAAATCAAAGATTGACATATTGGAATGACAAAATCAGTAACAAAATCCGTATGTATAAACAAAACTATTGGTGATCAACGAAAAGACTGATAAGACGAAGATGTTGTTTACAATCCAATCGAAGAACTTAACAGGAAATCAGAGAATTATTTAATTAAGATATACCTTTGATATTTAATTGTTTGATTGGATTGGATTCCAAGGGAGAAAACCCTAATCGCGGCTGTTGATTTGAAACTTTGTGAGAGTTATGAGAGGAAACAAACGGGTTATGTGATTATATGTTCGCAATCTTTAACTCGTTTTCGTAATATAGATCGTCCATAGCATTGCGCCATAGGAAATGGAAAGAGTTTTGGCGGGAAAATGAGGTTTAGAGGCCCTAGATGGGGGACGTGTGTCCCCTACGGCTTTTATTAGGTTATATAGATATAATTAATTAATAATAATTATTAATTATAAAGTTATAAAAATAACTAAATTATATATAGAATCACAATTATAATTAATATAAATTAATTGTTAAATATAAAACAAGCAAGGCTCGAGCTAGAAAACTACCTACAAGCCTAAGCTCAAGCTTTAAAAACAAAGCTCGAGTCGAGCTCAGGCCTGGCTAGCATACGCAAAGTGCCATTAAAAACCTAAATCAGTAGAATAAAAGCTAAGCACCACTAAAACAAATTCAGTGACATTTGAAAAGTGCCACTAAAAACTAAAATTAGTGTCATAAAAACAAAATGCCCCTAAATGTTTGTGGTAAGCAAATATGGCACACACATGGTGCCATTAAAAACCTAATTAGTGGCATAAAAGCAAAATGTCACTAAAGATGTGTGCCACTAATGGATTTTTTTTTATTTTTTTTTTTGTAGTGACGGTAGATAAGTCAATATAGTTGACTAATTTGAGGCCAAGTACACTTTCAACTTAACAGAGACCGTGTCCTAAGGGCTAAGCATACGATAGATTAGTCAGCATCATTTTCCTACAAGCATTTATAATCATGAGATACAAAGTGTATATGTCATCTCACAAAATGCAATAAATAAAGATAAAGAAACCTGCACTCATTGGTAACATAGTCACCATGAACCAGGTTTCGATTGCGCAGCTACGTCAGGGGCATTTATGGCGGATACGTTTGTGTTGAACGAAAGACGGGCGGTACAGGTGAGGCTGGTCATTCTTTTTTCTTATTTCATTTTCTAGTTGTGTGTTTTTTTTTTTTTTTTTTTTTTTTGAAAAAACTGGATATAGTAATCCGGTTGTTGAAGGATAATAAAATCAATGGCGGATCTAAGAACTTTTTCACTGGTTTCTTTTGGTAGATTTTTACTAATTCTCACTATTTTTTTTTTCCAAATTATACGAGTTTCTCACTAATTTTTCCCATTTTTTCAAAACCGAATTGGTTCCTGGAACCTACAAAAGTGGCCTAGAGAACGTTACTCTTCATATGGTTCTACATGTAAATATTAAAGGTGTCTATGATGTAATTCAACTAGTTTTTGACAAAAAAATCAAAACTTCTGGAACAAGAAACCGACCGTGTTTGACAGTTCAGGTTATGCTGCTTGAACTAATATATTGTTTTCAAAATTATTAATATGTATTAAAACATTGAAAATAATTCTTGATCCAACAAATTGGCATCAGAACCAGATCCGAAGACTTGTGAAGACGCCTGTGTGGCAAGAGAAGATCGAAGGGTATTTGATAAGTGTGTAGCGATTATCGCTTTGGTGAAAAGATCGTATCGAGTGGATCGGGACTCTGAAGAAGATAGAGGGTATGGATCGACAAACAATCCGTTTTACTGGTGAACAGATTCCGGTGAAACTTGTGAAAGAAAATCGAAACCCTGTTGTATATGATTCTTTGTTTGGGATTCATTCAAAGGTCAAAACCAAATCTGGACAATTAGTAATCAAAGGAGATATTTGTTGAACTAACACCTAAGAAAGTTTAAATCTTGATCAATTGTTTTTGATAAAAACTCAATATTAGACTATTGGCCCACGGGCTCAGTTAGGTTTCTAGGGTTACTCGTAATCCCTATATTGTAACCTACTCATTTAATAATGATCATTTCAGTCTTTCATAATCTTTCATGGTATCAGAGCGCAGACGCTCTATACCCTAGCCGCCCTATTTTCTTCTCCGACCACGATCGGGCCACCCACCTGTAAGATTAAATATATTATGTACTAATATTTAATCTATAGCCATTATAATCATTTACATAATAAAGATCAAAATATATAATAACCTATTATTTAAATTAGTTGATAATTGTTGATGGACCATATTACCCTTAGTAACTAATTAGGTTTCCTCCTAGGTGTTTATATAAGGAGAATTATGTGGAGGTTTAAGGGTTACTCAGTTACACAATTAGACACAACCCATTAGCCATAACATCAATAATTTCGACCTCCTCTCCTAATCGAATCCCCTATTCGATTTCTAAGTCCCCATCATCAGTCAGCACCCTAAGGAGGAACCAGATCACGATGACAAGCATGTCGAACTCCATTACTGGATTCTCCACTGCACTTTCTGCTGTGACAGGTATGTTTTAATGTTTTCCTTCATGTATAAACAGAACTGAACCAACATGTGGTATCAGAGCATATGTTGATTAGTCA
This sequence comes from Helianthus tuberosus, assembly GCA_030545235.1. Classification (NCBI taxonomy): domain Eukaryota; kingdom Viridiplantae; phylum Streptophyta; class Magnoliopsida; order Asterales; family Asteraceae; genus Helianthus; species Helianthus tuberosus. The sequence goes on along the minus strand of JARYGA010006618.1, from coordinate 17,335 downwards.
GTTCTGTTTTCGTATCCATAATTCTGGGATTGAAGCTTGGAAAACGGAATTTTTGAAATCTTATGAATTAACAGCCGGTTTCGAGTGGTTATATGTTCGAAATCCCTGTTTTCGGAAAATATTAATCATATGTTTACTCGAAATCTAATGGGTTTATGTTTTACAACCGAAATCTGTTTAGAAGTCTTAAAAGTTTCAGGTTTCGGGTTCCAGAATTTTATTTTTTATGTTTAGGGTCATCACATGTTCTTAGAAAATTCGAAAATTCTGTTATGATTTGGAATATGATTTGGATTATGAAGTGTTTTTTCTGTTTTTGATCTGTTTTGTCCTCAATAGATTTTCGAAAACTGTTATTCGATAAACATATCATAATTTTCGAAATATTTTGATAAAATTAGATTATCTTAAAACAGGAAACAATATCTCATAATCCCTTAGATTTCGAATTTTCAGTTATGTTTCACATTCACAGCTGTTAACAGGAAGTTTCGAGACCATCAGATTACGACTCGAGACCATCAGTCTCGACTCGAGACAACAAGGTCTCGACTCGAAATCATCAGGCCATTAAACCTTCTCAACTCAGACAGAGGTCTCGACTCGAGACCATTAGATCTCGACTCGAGACCATAACGTGTCAACTCGAGACCATAACGTGTCAACTCGAGACCATAAGGTCTCGACTCGAGACCATAAGGTCATAACTCGAGACAATAAGGCTGTGACTCGAAACCTCATTATTTTAAGCTGTTTAATGTGAACTAAATAATTGGTTTTGTAATTACTTAGTTAATTAATCAGAATCAAATAATGTTTTGCAAAACCAGAATAGCTTAACTTGAATGAGCTTTTGATGTATCATTTCTGGCCAAAGCTGACTTGATACATCTACTTATCGTTCAGGTATTACGAAAGCTATGTTGTGTGTGCATCATAAGCATGAATGTCTTAATTTCTGGCCAAAGCTGATTTAATTCATTCATAGATGGCATACTCAACAAGTGCATAATTAAAGTGATTGTTTCAATTTCTGGCCAAAGCTGATTTGTTACAACCACTTTGCACATATGCTTAAATGATTACACTTCTGGCCAAAGCTGTTTTGTCTTCGTTTAAGTAGAATTTTTTAGCTAAGTCTATTATTTTGATGTTAGTAATAGACAATATCACAGCTTCATAATGTAAAATGGTCATTATTTATGCCTGCCTTAGTTTAACGTGCCCTTAGATCACATTAGGACTTCTTCATTAGTATCATAACTTGCTCATCTTATTTCCACTATCAGCACCCAATTGCGAGATTCCACCTTTGACTGGTGATAACTTTGCTGCATGGAAGGATGCTCTCATGCTTACTCTTGGGCTGCTGGACTTTGATTATGCTCTAAGAGAGAATAAGCCAGCGGACCTTACTGCTACAAGTACTGCTGCTGAGCAGTTAACTCATGATAAGTGGACTAGGTGTAACCGCATGTCTCTCATGTTTATGAAGCAGTCCATAAGCAATGCAATCAGGGGAGCCATTCCTGATTCTGAAGATGCTAAAACCTACTTGGAACATGTGGAGGCTCAGTTCAAAGGGACGTCTAAAGCACACGCTAGTACACTTATTCTCAAGCTGGTGACAACTAAGTATGATGGGAGGAGCGGCATTCGCGAGCACATCATGATGATGAATGACATGGCCAATAAGCTGAAGGGGCTGGAAATGGAAATCAGTGATGGTTTCCTTGTTCATTTCATCATTACTTCGCTTCCTTCATCCTTTGAAGCATTCAAGATCAATTATAACACTCAGAAGGACAAATGGACGATGAGTGAACTGGTCGCTATGTGCGTACAGGAGGAAGAGCGTATGAGGATGGATTGCACTACTGATGTTGCCAACTTCACCACCTCCAATCCTAAGAAGAGGAAGAACAATTATCAGAGGAAGGATGCTTCAAAAGTCCAAAGGCCTAATCCTAATCCTAATACAAGTGCACCTTCCAGCTCTAAGAACTCCTTAGGCAGTATCCGCTGCAAATTCTGTAAAAAGACATGACACATGCAGAAGGAATGCCCTGACTTTAAGGAGTGGCTGGCTAAGAAAGGTAACGATTATTTTATGATACTCGAGTCCTATAATTTAAGTGTTCCTGCTAATTCTTGGTGGTTTGATTCTGGTTCTATGGTTCATGTTACCAATTCTACTCAGGGATTCCTTTCAATCCGGAAGCTGGAAAGAAACCAAAGAACGCTTAAGGTTGGGGATGATCGAGAATTAGAAGTGAAGGCCATTGGAACATTACAATTAGTTATGAAAACTGGTTTATGTATTAAACTTTATGATACCTTATATGTTCCTGAGGTAACTCGGAACCTTGTATCAGGACCAAAGTTAGACATGGACGGTTTTATTGTTTCCCATGGTCATCGCCAACTCTCTATCCATTATGATTCTGTTCTTTATGGTACTGGTATTCTGGATGGTGGTCTCTATAGATTAGAACTAGAAGATAACTTTTCCAAATCTTTGTTGTCATATAATATTAATGAATCACTCACAAAGATGGAAGAGAAACGAGACTTAGATACTTCATCCATGTTGTGGCATCAGCGTTTAGGCCACATTTCAAAAGAACGATTAAATCGTCTTGTGAAGGATGAAGTCTTACCTCCTCTCGATTTCTCTGATTTTGGAACATGTGTCAAATGTCTTAAAGGTAAAATGACATTAGCGAATAACAAAGGTGCCACTAGGAGCTCTAATTTATTAGAACTCATTCACACTGACATTAGTGGTCCCTACCAAATCGCTGGCATAACAGGACATACTTCATTTATCACTTTCATTGATGATTATTCTCGTTATATGTACTTGTATCTAATTAAGGAGAAATCTGAATCTCTTACAACTTTTAAAGATTATAAGGCTGAAGTTGAAAAGCAATTAGATCGTCAGATTAAAGTTGTGAGATCAGATAGAGGCGGTGAATATTATGGAAGACATACTGATGTGGGTCAAGCTCCTGGTCCATTTTATGAGTTTTGTAAGGGCCAGGGGATTGTGAACCAATACACCATGCCTGGTACACCTCAGCAGAACGGTGTCGCTGAAAGAAGAAACCGTACCCTTATGAACATGGTGCGCAGTATGTTAGCCAACACTAATTTACCATTATTCCTCTGGACTGAAGCGTTAAAAGCAGTTGTTCATATACTCAATAGAGTTCCTTCTAAGTCTGTCCCTAAAACTCCTTATGAACTTTGGACAGGAAGGAAACCGAGTCTTAAATATATGAAAGTATGGGGCTGCATTGCTGAAGCGAAACTTTACAATCCTTTCCTAAGGAAACTTGACCCTAAAACAGTTACCTGTTTCTTTATCGGGTATCCTGAGAACTCTAAGGGTTATCGTTTCTATTGTCCTTCCCATGTCACCCGTATTGTTGAAACCAAGCGTGCCGCGTTCCTGGAGGATTTCAAGGTCAGTGGGAGCAGTACCAACCCTTACGAAGAATTGCAAGAAGTACAAGACGCGGGGGGGAGAGACTTGTCGCTTACCATTACTCCGATTACTCCTCTTGTACCCAATGCAACTACTGTACCTGAAGCTACTACACCAACTCCAAATTCACCTCTACAATCAGAACCCATTATACCTCATGACGAAGGCACATCAAACGCTCAGCACCAAGACAACGCTGAACCCGATAATCCACTCAGGAGGTCATCTAGGCAAAGAAGGTCTACTAATTGGGATGATTATGTTACCTACCTGACTGAAATGGATCCTGGAAAGCTCAATGATCCTATCTCTTACAATGAAGCCATTAGCAGTGATCAGTCTTCTGAATGGAATAAAGCGATGATTGATGAGCTTGAATCCATGAAGAAAAATGACGTTTGGGATTTGGTAGAATTACCCAACGGAGCCAAACCCGTAGGATGTAAATGGGTATTCAAAACAAAACTGGATCCGAATGGTAACGTTGAACGCTACAAAGCGAGATTGGTTGCAAAGGGCTACACTCAGAAAGAGGGAATTGATTATCAAGAGACGTTTTCACCTGTCTCTCGTAAAGATTCATTAAGGATCATCATGGCCCTAGTAGCTCATTTTGATTTGGAGTTACATCAGATGGGCTTTAAAACCGCTTTCCTTAACGGAGATTTGGACGAAGATGTTTACATGAAACAACCTGAAGGCTTTAAACCTGAAGGCTTTAAACCTGAAGGTCAGGAGCATCTAGTCTGTAAGCTGAAGAAATCCATTTACGGGTTAAAACAAGCATCACGGCAGTGGTACCTCAAGTTTGATGAAGTCATGAAGAAACAAGGTTTTATGAAGAATCAAGTGGATCAATGCACCTACCTCAAGATGAGTGGGAGCAACTTTACTATACTTGTCCTTTATGTAGATGCTATTCTATTGGCAAGTAATAGTTTAGACATGTTGCATGAGTCGAAGTGGTTACTCTCGCATAACTTCGACATGAAGGATCTCGGAGAGGCTTCTTACGTCATTGGCATTGAAATTCACCGAGATAGAAATAGAGGGATCTTAGGATTGTCCCAGAAGGCTTACATAGATCGTGTCCTTACACGATATAACATGCAACAGTGCAAACCCTCCGTCGCTCCAGTAGTTAAGGGAGATGTTTTCGGTTCATTCCAGTGTTCGACAACAGAGGTTGAGAAGGAGCAAATGAGCCAGATACCTTACGCGTCAGTAGTCGGGAGCCTGATGTATGCTCAAGTCTGTACTCGCCCAGATATCACTTATATTGCTGGAATGTTAGGCCGTTATCAGACTAATCCTGGCCTAGATCACTGGAAAGCAGCTAAGAAGGTACTTCGATATCTGCAAGGGACGAAAGACTATAAGCTGACTTATAGAAGAAGTGATCATTTAGAAGTGGTGGGCTATTCTGATTCTGACTTTGCCAAATGCAAAGATGACAAGAAATCCACTTCGGGCTATATCTTTATGTTAGCAGGCGGCCCTATCTCATGGAAGAGTCATAAACAATAGTTGACCACAACTTCCACAATGATGGCAGAGTACATTGCTGTTTATAACGCAACCTGTCATGGAATGTTGCTTAGAAATCTGATCACTGGACTCAAAATTGTTAATTCCATTTCTAGACCATTGAAGCTTTATTGTGATAATTCAGCTGCCGTTAGTTTCTCGAACAGTAACAGTTCGACTGGAGCTGGTTTATATCTTGATACAAAATATCTGTTCGTACGTGAACGAGTTGAGGAAAATAATCTTTGTATCGAGTATATTAGTACTAAGGATATGCTTGCGGATCCGATGACTAAAGTTCTCCCTCCTAAGGTTTATGAAGAACATGTTCGTAATATGGGATTTTGTAAAGACCTTATTTGAGCATATTGTACTAGCTTATGTTTTATGTTAATGAAATTTCCTCAGTTTGATTTTGTATGTCTCTTAGAATATGTTCAACCGGTATAATGGCATATAGACAAATAAAGTTACAAATCAAACAAAGGGCTTATGCGTATTTTAATCATAACGATTAGGTTTTAAATTAAGGCTATAGTATGATTAATGGGGGTCCTGAGTCGCATAATGATTCAACGGCTGTATTTCTCTGCTATAGTACTTGTTTAAGGCTAAAATGGGTGTTAACTCCTGATCAGACTTATCTAATACTCATAGTAAATGATTACTCGGCTAAGTGGGAGAATGTAAGATTAAATATATTATGTACTAATATTTAATCTATAGCCATTATAATCATTTACATAATAAAGATCAAAATATATAATAACCTATTATTTAAATTAGTTGGTAATTGTTGATGGACCATATTACCCTTAGTAACTAATTAGGTTTCCTCCTGGGTGCTTATATAAGGAGAATTATGTGGAGGTTTAAGGGTTACTCAGTTACACAATTAGACACAACCCATTAGCCATAACATCAATAATTTCGACCTCCTCTCCTAATCGAATCCCCTATTCGATTTCTAAGTCCCCATCATCAGTCAGCACCCTAAGGAGGAACCAGATCACGATGACAAGCATGTCGAACTCCATTACTGGATTCTCCACTGCACTTTCTGCTGTGACAGGTATGTTTTAATGTTTTCCTTCATGTATAAACAGAACTGAACCAACACCACCCTCGTCTGTTTTTTTTTCCTTTGTCTCGCTGTCCAGCCGCTGTTCGTTTTCCGTTTCTTGTTCTTTTTTTTTTGCAGTTTCATGTTCAAATAAAGCTTCGTTTTCGGTTCTAGATTCACCAGTGTTCTTACAATCATATACGCTGATCAAAGAAAAGTCAATCAAAGGTTTTATTTAACTGTTTGTCGGGTGTAAAAAATGATGAAAGCTAATATCATTGATCAATCGGTCAGTTTGATCAAGAACATCGGCATCCCTGTCTTCCAAGAAACGTTGTACCCTTTTGTCAAAAAAATGGGAAATCAATCAAAGGAGTTATTTGATTGTTTCCAAACGGTATCCAAGAAATTGAAATTAACAATCAAAGTGTTTCGAAAAAAATTTAATCAGAATTCTTGGAATTAAAGAAGATTAAGTTGATTAAACTTTGAAAACTATTCGGGATTTACAAATGGTTTTCAACATATATAAAGTTTTTAGACTCAAGTTTGATTTTTGAAAAGTCAAAATTGATTGTGTTTTGTGTGGTTCTTGACGGAGATGGTCAAAACCAGAAATTAATTTGGAAAAATTACAAGTTTTGTCATTTATCTTTATATCACTTTTCAGGCGGTGTCTTTTTTAACGAATGTTGACAGGCGGTGTCCTTTACTAGGTATTTTGTTTCAAGTTTAGTCCTTTACACCCAACCTAGTTAAAAAACCCTGTTAATTGTTGACAGGCGGTGTCCTTTACTAGGTATTTTGTTGCAAGTTTAGTCTTTTACACCCAACCTAGTTAAAAAACCCTGTTAATTGTTGACAGGCGGTGTCTTTTGCTAGGTATTTTGTTGCAAGTTTAGTCCTTTACCTAGGTATTTTGTTGCAAGTTTAGTCCTTTACACCCAACAATTAACAGGGTTTTTTTAACTGGGTTGGGTATAAAAGACTAAACTTACAACAAAATACCTAGTAAAGGGCACCGCCTGTCAACATTCGTTAAAAAAGACACCGCCTGAAAAGTGGTATAAAGATAAATGACAAAACTTGTAATTTTTCCAAATTAATTTCTGGTTTTGACCATCTCCGTCAAGAACCACACAAAACACAATCAATTTTGACTTTTCAAAAATCAAACTTGAGTCTAAAAACTTTATATATGTTGAAAACCATTTGTAAATCCCGAATAGTTTTCAAAGTTTAATCAATTTAATCTTCTTTAATTCCAAGAATTCTGATTAATTTTTTTTCGAAACACTTTGATTGTTAATTTCAATTTCTTGGATACCGTTTGGAAACAATCAAATAACTCCTTTGATTGATTTCCCATTTTTTTGACAAAAGGGTACAACGTTTCTTGGAAGACAGGGATGCCGATTTCTTGATCAAACTGACCGATTGATCAATGATATTAGCTTTCATCATTTTTTACACCCGACAAAAAGTCAAATAAAACCTTTGATTGACTTTTCTTTGATTAGCGTATATGATTGTAAGAACACTGGTGAATCTAGAACCGAAAACGAAGCTTTATTTGAACATGAAACTGCAAAAAAAAAAGAACAAGAAACGGAAAACGAACAGCGGCTGGACAGCGAGACAAAGGGAAAAAAAACAGACGAGGGTGGGTGGCCCGATCGTGGTCGGAGAAGAAAATAGGGCGGCTAGGGTATAGAGCGTCTGCGCTCTGATACCATGAAAGATTATGAAAGACTGAAATGATCATTATTAAATGAGTAGGTTACAATATAGGGATTACGAGTAACCCTAGAAACCTAACTGAGCCCGTGGGCCAATAGTCTAATATTGAGTTTTTATCAAAAACAATTGATCAAGATTTAAACTTTCTTAGGTGTTAGTTCAACAAATATCTCCTTTGATTACTAATTGTCCAGATTTGGTTTTGACCTTTGAATGAATCCCAAACAAAGAATCATATACAACAGGGGTTCGATTTTCTTTCACAAGTTTCGCCGGAATCTGTTCACCTGTAAAACGGATTGTTTGTCGATCCATACCCTCTATCTTCTTCAGAGTCCCGATCCACTCGATACGATCTTTTCACCAAATCGATAATCGCTACACACTGATCAAATACCCTTCGATCTTCTCTTGCCACACAGGCGTCTTCACAAGTCTTCGGATCTGGTTCTGATGCCAATTTGTTGGATCAAGAATTATTCTTGATTAAAGATTCAATCACTGCATCTTGGTGTTTGTTCAGCACAACCTAAATAACACAAAACTTAAAGTTGCAGAATGTTTACACGTTCGAAAACACATACATACATATATCATAAATGAAGGCTGTGGTGGGGTATTTATACCCATCGATTGCCGGTTTTACAGGAGGGTACGGTTAACAAACTAAACCGTCAATACACAGGTTATAACACAATTAATGAACAGACTTAGGATAAATATTAAATGATATTTTGATGCCTAAATTTAGGAAAAATTACAAGTTTTGTCCTTTATCTATATGCCTTTTTACAGGCGGTGTCCTTTTTAACGAATCTTGACAGGTTTTGCCCTTTATAGGAAATTTTGTTGCAAGTTATGCCCTTTGAGCCTAACCCAGTTAAATTTTACTGTTAGATCTTATTACACATGGGTAGTTTAGTCTTTTTACTTATTTAAAGGACAAAATTTGTAATTTATTCTTTAGAAAATATTTCAAAATTTATATATATATATATATATATATATAACAAACAATATAGATATTATCTCTCCCCCTCCCCCTCCCCATCTCTCTCCCTTCACCTACCACCACCACCATCGTCTTTACCACCACCATATGTTCACCAACACCACCAAAATCCGATAGCAGATCTTTGGGTTCGAAAACAGTTTCTTGCTTTTTCATCATCACATTTGCATTGAGATTTCCATCATCATGTTCGTGAACCCCCATCCCACCAAAACTCCCAAGCAAATCATCAACTGAATCCCTATTCCCAAGCACATCACTAGAAGTCGGCGAAGCATTGAAAACCCCAAACACATCATCATTATAGGTATTCGAAGGGTTGAAAACCCCAAACACATCATTGAAATCAGAATTTGGGGGTTTGTTAGTGGAATTGTAACCGATATCTGTTGGGTTTGTTAGTTGCAGTTTGATTTCTTTAATAATGTTAACCTAAAAGTTGAAGTTTTAGTATAATCTATATTTGGTTTGAGTCTGATTTGAGCTTTGTGGGGTGTCTTTGTTTCTCTATATTTGGAATAAATTAAAGAGTAAATTACAAGTTTTGTCCTTTATGTTTACACCAAATTGCAGCCGCTGTCCTTTAGCGCAAAATTTGACAAGTTTTGTCCTTAATGTTGCAAAATCTTGCACGTTACGTCCTTTAGGCCAAACCCAGTTAGAAATTTCAGTTAAAAACTGTCATGTGCAATGCACATGAGGGTAAAATGGCAATTTCCCTCATCCTTACACTTTCCCTTCTTCAAGGATTTAAACCTTCAATTTAGTTTTTATCAGTCTGTATGCTTCTTTTTTTCTGGTAAACAAATTCACCACTAAAACCTCAATAAATAATGGATATATAAATTGAAGCTCGATGACTAACCTGAACTTGCAATGATCTGCCTCGAAAACCCACAAACATTTCATCACAAAAACCAAACCCAAAAAGCAACATTACATGATTACGGCACATACAACTAAACCCACAATTCTTAACAACAAATCATCAAAACCCATTAAAATAAATCAATCAAAGATTACCTTAGAAAACAAATTAGTTCTTCTTGAAGGGTGAGACCCAATAAAAGGTTTAATCTTTACAAGGGTTTTGTCTCTTAAAGCAATTCTTCCACATCACACAGGTGAATTAACTTGTAAAGATGATGCTTCCATGGCTGCCCACCTTCACTGTTCTTGAATCTTGATCACTATTTCATCTCAAGATTACACCTTTTGATGTGGGTCTATTTTAGGGCATGAATGTTTGATAATTGGGATTTGGGAATGATGTTGCAGATTGGGTTGGGGATTTTGAAGAAGGTAAAGTGTAAGGCCATCAGCCATCAACCCACCCAAATTCGCTCCAAACATATCCTAGATGAGAAGAAATCATATGCTTCAATTGTGGGTTTATGCTTGCTAAATATTCTAATCGGGTACTGGTCATGGTCATCATCGATTAGAGAGAGAGAGAGAAGTGAGTGAGAGTGGGGGAGGTGGTAGATAGTGGTGTTGACAGTGGCGGTGGTAGGTGGTAGGTGGGGTGGGGGCGGTGGTGGTTGGGTATAGAGAGAGATAGAGTGGGTGGTGGATGGTGGTTGTAGGGGTGGCCGGTGGGGATGGTGGTTGCAGTGGTGGATAGCGGCTGAGGCGGTGGTTGATGGTGGTAGAGAACTAGAGATAGAGAGAGAGGCAGAGAGTAGTGAGTTGCAGTGAGAGAGAGGAGAATATGTATGATTTATATATATATATATATATATATATATATATATATATATATATAAATAAATAATAGCAATAATAATAGTATTTTTAATAATAATATTATTAAATATATAGGTAAAAAGACAAAAATACCCTTGAGTGACCAGACTTAACCAAAAAAATTAACTGGGTTTGGCCTAAAGGATGTAACGTGCAAGATTTTACAACATTAAGGACAAAACTTGTCAACTTTTGCGCTAAAGGACAGCGGCTGCAATTTGGTGTAATCATAAAGGACAAAACTTGTAATTTACTCTAAATTAAATGTTAGTTTTGTATCAATCTTTAGGGCTTTGGGCTGCAATAATAAGGTTGATTAGATTAACTGGCAAGTGTAAAGTTAGCTTGGAGTTTAGAAGGTATTGAAGATGAAGTTCGTGAAACTTGGATCCAAACCTGATGGCAGACGGTGTTGCCGCTAGGTGTCCGATGGGTAACCCATCGAAAACATCAATTCAGTGCCGGATAAGATGGAAAAACTTGAAAAGATATTACGCGGAGATCCAACGAATTGATAATGTTCCAAAAATCGATTATTTCTGAGATTTTTTGTTGCAGCTAGGATTTGTTGCACCATGCAGCCACTTTCATCATCTCCACTATTTCTGTTTTGTGTACCTGCATATCTTCACTGTGTCTGCCAACCATATCTGAAAATGTTCCTTGCTCCCAACAATTCTGAAACACAAAGAGCAAGTTGTCACGATCCGCCTAAATACAAAACTTTTTTCGTGAGATCTGAAAGATTCCGGAACACTAAAGAGGTGTCTAGGGCTGCCCGGAAGTTTCCGGAACAGCCTTCAAGTTGCTAGAACGATTTGGCACCATCGGAAGGTTCTAGATCAGCCTTCAAAGATCTAGAAAGGGCTGATATTTCCGCATCCAAGAAACATCTAGAAAAGCCTTGAAAACTCATGGAATGGCTGGATATTTTGCAAGAAAGATCTAGAAATCAGCTCTAAATATCTTGGATATTTTGTATAGAATTCTCTAGTTAGAGAATTCTCTAGAACTAGTAGATAGCAAGTATAAATAGGTGGAAGGGATCTCATTTGGAGATCACTCAACATTATAGCAAGTTAACATACTTGTACTTGTAAACACACTCTTGTAAAACTTCTTGTGATCAATGCTAAGTTGTTTCTTTGTAAACAACACTAGCAAACATCACTTGATTCACACAAAACACTTTCATCGTTGGGCACAAAAGCTTAACTTAGATCAAGTCTAAGTCGCTACACGAGAGTCAGAAGTTACTCCATGACAAGTGGTATCAGAGCCAGGTTGATTCATTCGGGATGGCAACCGAAACAAAAGGCGATGAAAGACGCACAACTAAGAAAGAACGAGAGGCAACATATGATAAGCGCATTGGTGACACTGAGGTGGCGGTCACTGAATTGGGTGCGCAACTCGACCTTGCATTCCAACGAGTACAGGCGTTGGAAACTGATTTCGAAACTTTCTAAGACGACGTCAAGTCTCTCATGGGAGTTTGGCGTCACGAGCTTACGACATTGTTCAAGGAGGAAATGTCGAAGCTACGAAACGAGATGGAGAATAGTATTCGAGATTGTCACCATAGCTTCTTGGACCTAGAAGCAAAAGTGAAGGAAAATAAACAAGTAGTTGTGCATCCATCCAACACCGATCTCTTCGCTCCTAGGGTGGAGATCCCAAAACCATCTCCGTTCCTTGGCAAAAGAGAAGCACGAGCGGTTGACGACTTCGTATGGGAGATGGAACAATACTTGGGTGGAGTGCAAATCAAGGACGATGCCACCAAAATCAAAACGACCAGCATGTACCTAAAAGACACAGCAGGACTATGGTGGAGACGTCGATACACGGACATCACCAAAGGTACGTGCACTATTAACACTTGGGCTGAATTTGTCCAAGAACTAAAGAAACAATTTTACCCGGTCAATGTTGAGCACGAAGCTAGGAGCAAACTGAGAAAGCTCAAGCATACCGAAACTCTCAAGGACTATGTCAAAGAATTCACAACACTTGTCCTTGAAATCCCTGATCTGTCGGAAAAGGATTCCCTTTTCTACTTCCTCGATGGGTTACAATATTGGGCTAGAACAGAATTGGACCGTCGCAATGTTCAAGATTTAGCTACTGCCATCGTCGTAGCTGAAGGCTTGATCGATCTTAAAGAAAAACGTCCTAATAAACCCGTAGTCGAAGAACCTGATGACGACATAGGTGGGGGAGCAAAACCAAGTTACACCCGGAGGATTGAAGGACCAAAACCCCCACGAAACAATAACCAACTCGCAAGGAGAGGATGCTTCATTTGCGAGGGGCCACACGATGCACGCGATTGCCCAAAGAAATCTAAGTTAACGGCCCTTATCAGGACCGAAGATGATGAAGCCGAAGGTAGCGGGGAGGCTCGTCTAGGGGCGATGCAACTCCAAGTCCTTAATGCTTTAAGGACACAACAAACAAAGCCGCTAAGAATAACCCATGACCGCTCGAGTAAGACCAAGGAAAATTCCACAAATGAGGACCCAAAAGGCCTTCGATTCATAACACTCGAGATTAACGGGCAACACACAAAATCCTTAGTTGATACCGGAGCCAGTCACAATTTCATTACTAGGGACGAGGCCAAAAGACTTGGTTTACGGATCAGCACGCAAGAGGGACTAATGATGAAGGCTGTTGGCGGAGACCCCAAAGTAATCGAAGGAGTCACCTATAACGCTAAGGCCAAGTTCGGGACATGGAACGGCAAGGTCACTTTCTCGGTCGTTCCCATGGACGACTACAAGATCGTGCTCGGGATGGCATTCTTCCGGAGATCCAACGCCATTCCAGCACCCTTTTCTCAACACCATGTACATCATTAAGGGCAAAGAAGTTCACACGGCACCCTTGGAGATGGATACAAGGTACCAACGCAAAGCATTATCCGCCATGCGGATCGTGAGAACAAGGCATCAGCCATGCAAGTACCACGACGAGGACGTCGTGAATTTAGGTGGAGGAGAATGTCACGATCCGCCTAAATACAAAACTTTTTTCGTGAGATCCGGAAGATTCCGGAACACTAAAGAGGTGTCTAGGGCTGCCCGGAAGTTTCCGGAACAGCCTATAAGTTGCTAGAACGTTTTGGCACAATCGGAAGGTTCTAGATCAGCCTTCAAAGATCTAGAAAGGGCTGATATTTCCGCATCCAAGAAACATCTAGAAAAGCCTTGAAAACTCGTGGAATGGCTGGATATTTTGCAAGAAAGATCTAGAAATCAGCTCTAAATATCTTGGATATTTTGTATAGAATTCTCTAGTTAGAGAATTCTCTAGAACTAGTAGATAGCAAGTATAAATAGGTGGAAGGGATCTCATTTGGAGATCACCCAATATTATAGCAAGTTAACATACTTGTACTTGTAAACACACTCTTGTAAAACTTCTTGTGATCAATACTAAGTTGTTTCTTTGTAACCAACACTTGCAAACATCACTTGATTCACACGAAACACTTTCATCGTTAGGCACAAAAGCTTAACTTAGATCAAGTCTAAGTCGCTACACGAGAGTCAGAAGTTACTCCGTGACAAAGTGCCAGCTTTCTTCAGGCTGAGATCTGTCAAAATTCTTCCTTCCACACAAGATCTCTAAGAGAACGATCCCAAAGCTGTATACATCGACTTTTTCTGTTATACATGAGCTTAACCATTCAGGAGCCATATATCCTGGGGTTCCCCTCATTGTAGTCATCACATGGCTTTGATCTCTGTCGATAAGTTTAGACAACCCAAAATCAGATACTTTGGCATTGAAATCTTTGTCTAGGAGTATGTTCTGAGGTTTAATATCTAGGTGGATGATTTTTTGTGTACATTCTTCATGAAGATATGTTAATCCTTTGGCTATGTCAAGAATGATTTTCTTTCTAAATTCCCATCCTAGTAAGCACTCTCCCGTTTCATGGTAGATCCACCTATCTAGTGAACCATTACTCATGAAATCGTACACGAGAAACCGCTGTGATTTCCAAGCACAAAATCCTCTAAGTTTGACCAGATTCACGTGGTGAATGCTTCCAATGGATTTAACCTCAGCTAAGAACGATTTGTTAACCTGCCCAAGACCAATTAGACATTTTACTGCAATCTTCGAGTCATCTTCAAGAGTCCCTTCAAAAACTGATCCAAATCCTCCTTGACCAAGCTTCTTTGTGAAATTCTGTGTGGCGGTTTTCAGATCTTCATAGGCAAACCGAGTCGGCATTCCTGGTACCGCATCTATATACTCTTCATGCATTTGAGCGTTGGATCTTAGCTTGCGCATTAAGAAAGTTATAAAACCTACAGCAACAAGCAAAACCGAAGAACTTCCAATGATGGAAGTTATAACTACTGCAATTGGCCTACTTTTTTTCTTTGGTATTTGGTACGTAGAGGGAGTAGATGATTTTACATGATTCAGGACTTTTATAAAAATTGAAGCATTTCGTATGATCACAGAGGGGTCAATACTGATCATTGCAACTAGGTCAGAAGGTAAAGAACAACTCCCAAGTGAAGGATCTGAATAATATTCAAATGCAGCTGCTTTGCAAGAGCAATTGTTGAGACATGCTTCTTTGCAAGTCTCCATATCACCCCACATGTATGGGGACAAATAGCTGTGAAAGACGACGTTATCAAGTAAAATAAAATCTTGATCTTCGATACCATTACATGTCAGAGGAGTAATAGCAGAGCAACCCAGGTTCGGTTGGCGATCGTTCACTGCTCTGAAATAGTCTATCGTGGAAGAGCTTGATACCGGACAGCTACAATGTTGATTATTTGAGCAAATGGCATTTCTCCCACAAGCGAAAGGATAAATACATTCTCCATACCATTTATTGGTAAGTAAATCAGCCACTACTAGCCATCCTTCTTTCCATTCAAACACTTTCAAATGCCCATCAGGCATGAATTTCATATATTGAGCCGATGATGCTTTATGTATTGAAATAGTATAGTCTGGCTCAGCAGAAGAAAAGAATAAAGACAAGCTCCCATTCAAGAACCTAACGTATTTTCTTTCTTTATTTGTATTTCTTTCAGATCTCGGGATTCGGCGAAAATAGACTTGAGGTGGGTTAGACTCCCCATAGGCAAACAATCCTTCATCAGTCACTTGAAGAGAAAACAAACCTTTTTGAGCCGTCCAATTCATTGACGAAACTCTAGGTATCAGTATAATTCTGCCCTATTCCGCATTACCTCTAAACTTAAACTATGTGGTGAGAAAATTACTGATGAAGACATGCTTGAAAAAAAAAACTTTCTCAACGTTCCATGTCTCAAATATGCTCCTGTCGCAGCAATACAGGGAACGTCAATTTACCAAATATTCTGAATTGATATCATGTCTTCTAGTCACGGAGCAAAACAACAAGCTCCTACTACAAAACCATCAATCGCGACCCGCCGGTGCAAGCCTATTCCCTGAAGCGAATGTGGCCAATTATTAAAGCGAACAAGGTAGAGGTAGAGGCCGCGACCCCAGCAGAGGTTGTGGTCGTGGTCGAGGACGATGATATACATGGCATCGAGAGTTCCAGAACACTAAAACACCTCGTTGAGGCATATCAACGCATGATGAAAGAAAAAGGAAAGAATGCTGAAACTAATCTGATTGAGGATGCACCTTCAACCACGATATCAGACGTTCATTTGGATGCATGTGATTTCATTGAAAATAAATATGCATGCTAGCTCCAGTAGAGCTCTTATTGGTGATGAATGTCTGGTAGATAGCGGTAGTACTAACACTATTCTCAAAGATATGAAATTTTTCTCTGAGTTGTCTCCGGCAGAGACACTAATTAGTACTATATCTGGTGTCAGTAACCTTATCGAAGGCTCCGACAGAGCACACATAATATTATCTTCGGGTATCCAACTAACTATTGATAATGCATTATATTCAAGTAAATCCAGAAGAAATTTACTTAGCTTTAAAGATATTCGAAGAAACGGTTACCACCTAAAAACAATATCTGAAAATACTATTGAATATCTTCAAATTACTTCAAACAAAAATGGTCAAGAAACCATCGTTGAACAATTAGAAGCCTTATCCTCTGGATTATATTGTACTAATATCAATCCTATCGAATCATACATGGTGAGTAACCAAAAGCTGTTAGATAAAGACACATTTAATATATGGCATGACCGTCTAGGTCACCCTGGTAGCATAATGATGAGACGAATAATCAAAAGTGAAACCGGGCACCCTCTTAAAAACTTAAAAGTTTTGCTACCACAAGACTTATCATGTGCAGCATGCTCTCTGGGTAAACTTATAACTCGGCCCTCACAAACTAAATTGATACATGAAACCCCATCATTTTTAGAAAGAATCCAAGGGGATATTTGTGGGCCTATTCATCCTCCGTGTGAACCATTCCGCTATTTCTTGGTCTTAATAGACGCATCCTCAAGGTGGTCACATGTGAGCCTTTTAGCTACTCGAAATGTAGCATTTGCCCGACTTTTAGCTCAAATCATACAATTGAGAGCCAATTTCCCCGATAATCAAATTAGAAACATCCGGATGGATAATGCGGGAGAGTTCACATCTCAAGCTTTTAATGACTATTGTATGTCAATCGGGATCAATGTTGAACATTCAGTACCTCATGTTCACACACAAAACGGTTTAGCTGAATCTCTGATCAAACGATTACAAATAATCGCTAGACCACTCTTAATGAGATTGCATGGGGTCATGCTAT
>JARYGA010006617.1:0-48466 GCA_030545235.1 Helianthus tuberosus | reverse complement strand
TTGTCATTTTCTACAAGGGCTGGATTTGTCAAGTGATTTTTTTTCTTTTGAGTATGTATTTCATAAGAAACTAGTATCTAGGATCCGTGCTTTGTAGAAGGACCATTAAACCAAACAAAAATAGGCTTAAAAATTCTAAACTACGCACACACATTCCAGCGTATTAACTCACTAAAATTTGACCGAAACGTATAACATAGATAAAAGAATAACTAAGTCGACTTAGGACCCGCGCATTGCGTCGGAGCCATTAAACCGCTGTATGAATAAATAAAAAAAATGTAAAAGCGTTGAACTACAAATGTGTGTTGCAGCTTGTTAACTCGCAAGATTTAGACCGAAATGTAAAACGTCAAATTTTTAAAAGATGAAAAATATATGGGACCAAACGTCAAAGTAAAAAATATTGAAGTAAAAGAAAAAAATGGTTTGTGACCAAGTTGTAAAAGATCAAAAGCATAAGAGTAAAAAGTGTATAAAAATTAAATAGTAAAATTGTGTCGTAAGCAAAATTAAATAAATAATAATATATAGTAAATTAGAAAAACTATTAAAATAAAATATTCAAAATATATAATATATAGTAAACTAGAATGACAATTAATATAAAAAAAAATTAAAGTCGAGAACACTACTTAAACTTTAAATATTTGCCCTTAAGAGGGTGAAAGTGCTCCACTTTCTATTATTCACCATACTCAATCAAGTTCCGCCATATCATCCAGCTTCATTCCTTCACTAGTGATGGATTTTAGTGGGGGTGCTTGACGTGCGTGCGAGTGTATGTAAATTTTAGATATATTTTAAACACTTTTTACTCGTGGATCATGCTTTAAATTTATAAAACACGATACAATACTATCACTCTACACACGTTAGGGCAAGTGCAACCATCGTAAACGTAGTATAGTGATGGTAAGATACCAAGGTCGTCCAAGGACACTAGAGCTTTTAATACCGGCTTATCATTAACGTCTAATCTAACCAAATTTTGATAAAAGTTTTGAAAGTTTTAAAAGATAAACTAAAAATAAAACCGTAAATGAAAGGAAAAATAAATAGGTAAGAAGGAATCACTTGGTTCCAACTCCTCTTTTATGTATCCTTTGATGATTTCCGCACTTTGGGCTTTTTAAGAGATTATCTTAGTTATAGTGGTAGGCCGCTCTTGGGAATGTGACGTTACCCTCGGCCATATTGGTCTGAGTAAGCAGGGAACAGTCGCCTAAGGCCAGATTATTGAAAGATAATTAAATAAGTTATTAATGCGAAAAGTGGTAGGCCCCTCTTGTGAAGGTGACGTTACCCTCGGCCATATTGGTCTGAGTCAGCAGGCATACAGTCCCGCAAGACCGGATATAGTTGTAACACCCCGTGTTTTCACAAGTCAAAGTCAAAGTCAAGGTCAAAGTTAACGACCGATGATGCGAATTTGATTTGCAGAAATTTCTTTATTTTGATTGTATTATGTGGAGTAAGTGTTGTTAACGACAATAACCGACGTATGTTAATCGCTATCTAACCGACTTACGACTGTGAACTATAGGAAGTAACGATGCGATAAAGTTAATCAACTGATAATCAAGCTATGCTAATCAAATCGACAACGAATCGCAACTCGAGCTACGTAATTTACTTGTTGTGATACGTGTGTGTGTGCCTTACGTGTTATCTATGCATGTTTAATTATGTTGTGTTGTGGTAATCAATCGAAACGCAATCGAACTCGAAAAGCAAATCGAACTCAATCGAACTCAAACTCGAATCGAAATCAAACTATGATAAATAGTGGAGAAGAGATTACGCGAGATATGAATTAGTTGGGACTGAAAGTAATTTGACTAGGAAACCCTATCGTGTCGAACCACTCGCAATCGAAATCGAATCAGCAAAATTCGTTGCGTCAAACAATCGAATCAGGTGCCATCCGGCCGGATAGCCATCCGACCGGATAAGCCACTTGTCCTTTGATCAGGCGCCATCCGATCGAGATGTCATCCGACCGGAACGTCATCCGGGCAGTGTGCCATCCGACCGGACAGCCCTTTCCTCTTTTGGAATCCTATAAATACCCCTGTCCTTGTCATTATTTCTACTTTTGGAAACCTCCTGACCGAACAGCTCGTGCACACCACTTTTCCTCAGATTTCTCTCGATTCCGGTAAGATTTCATCCTAAATCTTGTACGTCCTTCATCTACACGCACTCCTACACATTTCTATCTTTTAAATCTTAACTTTTAACCGTGAAATCACTAGATTTCGGGTGTTCTAGGATGACGTCATCATGTGTTCTTGAAGAACTCCATGTTTTGACTTCAATCCATCAAGAACAACTGAGATCTAACCGATTCCCACGCAAATACAAAAGATCTTACATAGATCTATACGAATCAGTGGTAAAAGGTATTGAGAGAATGTTTTTCCAACTTTCTTTCAACTCTTTTACACTCAAAACCGATAGAATCGGATGTTGTTCTAGTCTCCTACTCATTCTTAGTGTTGCACTAGTTCAAGATCTGGATTTTACACACGAGACCACCGACTTCGGGTTAAACAAGAACAACCGTCTCGAGCCGGTAACTGGCCGAACTAGGGTGGTTCCTGGTCGGACTAGTCACTTGGGTCAAAACGAGGTTCTGTTGATTAACACGTTGTCACGACGTCTCGATAAAAACGACAAACAATCAAAACAACCAAGTGTAAGACGAACGGAACAACCCGAACGGATTGTTGTCCGAACGGACTGCTGTCCGAGCGGATAGCCCATCCGAACGGATTGCCATCCGTTCGGATCACACTTGGGTCCCACACTTCATCGACCATAATTGAAGTCGAAGTATCGAACGGATTGCTATCCGACCGGATTACCATCTGATCAGATTACTCTTCGGATCATGAGATACTAAGACTTTAAAGACTTAAACAATTTCAACATGTTCAATAACAAGGTTGCCACCCGATCGGATGGACATCCGATCGAGTGACACCTCTGTTGTGAACTTGCCTTCACCAAGTAATCTCACCACTTAGTTGCCGTCCGACCGGACCACTGTCCGACCGGATGACCATCCGAACGGATTGTCATCCGCACGACTAACCATTCGATCGACTGACTTGGTAGATAGAGATACTTCAAAGTTTTCAAAATGCTACAACTAAAACTTCAAAGAACAAGCCATCATACACAAACACATTCATCTCATAGGAAGAAACAATCCACTCGAATCGTCATCCGACCGGACAAGCTGTCCGACCGGATGACCATACGAACGGATTGTTATCCGCACGGATTGCTGTCTGATCGGATTACCATCCGATCGAACCACTATCCGACCCTCTCACACTTTGTACCGTTTTACGCATCACTTATCGTTATGCTATCGAATCTATTCAGGCTAACCTTACTCGCTAAGCGCCCCCTTCAATCCATTAACCGCTGTGAGTATACTCGATCCCTTTTTTGCTTTACGCACTTTTGGGTGTTACATACGTTACAACTATTCAAATCACAATCAGCACACTACTCAATACTATTTGAACGCTAACCATTAATGCATGTTATACGTGGCTTATGAATGCTTGTTTGTTATGTTTACACATGGAATGCTGTCTACCTGCCTTAGCAACGATAGTACTATAGTTTGGACTCAGCACCCGTTCACACGGGGGTTGTTAAGGACAATTACTTGCATGGATTACGGTGGTAATCATGTATTGCGAACTGCCTCGGGCAGTCAACCCGCAGTCATTGGTATCGATGGATCTATGTCGATAACTAACGTGCTTCATTTCACTATGTGTACGTGCTGGTTATGCGTAAACGAATTCGAACTTTATATGCTATTATCAAACTTGTATGCTCACCTTTACATTTTATGTATTGACTTTATTTTAACGTATGTGACAGGTGCTTAGGACGCACACTTGGTAGGAATTTGGAGCTAGAATAAAGCTTTAGAGCCCAACAAATAGTTGTCTGTAGTGGTCAAACTAAGGGTCTCTAGAAGCAGATAAACAATTGCTGTCTATTAAAATCTGAGTTGTCAGAACAGAATATTTGCCTGGATTTTTGTCTGTAATAATTATTTTTGCTGTTTGAGATACGGTATGGGACGTATTATTTAAATTGAATAGTATTGATAATTGTTATGGAAACTTCTGGACAATATGTTTCGCTCAGTGCCATGCCCCGATGTTTCCGCCATCGGTTGAGGTGTGACAATAGTTTTAATAGTAGTTAATTTACAAGGGATTATAAGCCGTTCTTACTTCCCCAAATTTGATGCTAACGGCCTCAAGGGAAGTCCTAATAAGCTTGAATCAGGTCCTCGCAGGATCTATACACTGAACGAGGCAAGAACTTTACCCAACCACTCTTCTAACCCCCTTCCAGGCAGTTAACGCGCTTTATATAGACCGTAAAGACATGAATGAGTGAATCAACAAAAAATGAAGAAATGATTAAATAAAGTTCACCTTCAATATAAAAACTAGTTATTAAAGTCGTTAATACACACCCCAATTAAATAGTCTCTAAAGATTGGAAATCAAAAGTAATACATAAAAGATTTGTTTCACCAAGTGATGTAAGAGATTTAGCCAAGCATGGCCTTTAATTGACAAGAACTCTTACGATCGATCTTGGATCCCGAGACTATTACACACTCTAAAAGATGAAAGATGGATGATGGTGGTGGGTGTTGTTGTTGTAGTGGTGGTGGACAGATGGCAAGTGTGAGAGAAGTGGCTTGCGAAGGGATGCCTTTCTCTTGAACCAAGCACCTCTATTTGTAGTTGAAAATAGAGGTCTGGAACGGCCCCGTGGTCTTCTATTTCTCTCCCTTCATTAACTGCAGATGTCAGGTCTTATACTAACACGCCCCATGGTGACAGAGCACAGCCCCATGGTGAGTATACTTGCTGTACTATCACAGATTCTGCGAATCCAAGAGTTGACCACGGCCTATGTTGAGTTGGCACGGCCCCGTGTTGGTTTGTCTTTTGCTGTTGTCTTTTTCTGCATGGAATCTTGACTGCGCACGACCCCATGCCTGGTGGGCACGGCCCCGTGCCTAAGCTTATGTCTTTGTTATTTTTGTTGTTTTGGATGTGCATGGGGGTTCGGTAGGTCGCATTTATCCATCTTCTTTGTATTTGTGTTGGTTTCTACTGTTAATTTGTTCATTTTATTCGGTTAAGTTCTTTTGATCATGTATATTAAAAGTAAACAAAGAAACATGTTTTTTCCAACATTAGTACAAAAAAGGGTCAATTGTGTGCCTTGTTTGATGTAATTTATATGTTGCATTTTACATACATCAAATACCCCCACACTTGAATTTTTTTCTTGTCCTCAAGCAAAACTCTATAATGTGGCTTACACACCCAAACGGAATTGGTAGAAGAGAAGTTTTGGGTTTATCTTTAGAGTGTCGGGAATCCAAGTTCTAAATTTATTTTGTTTTTATTTTATTTACAATATTATTCATCAAGATTTATTTAAAACACATTTTACGAAAAATTATTTATTTTGGGCATAACATGCCTTTCTAAAATTCTATTTAGTTATATACAAATTTACACACCTCATAAGTGGTCACTCAACACTCGGCCAAAGATGTTTAAGTGAAAGCGCTCGACCCGGTGTGGAACTTACTCCTACCATAGGCTTGACAAACAATCAAACCTCCTCCCTTTTTATGTTTAATCTTTGTAAATATCAAGAGGGCTTTTAAAACGGTAGGTTTTGGCTAGGGTAGTATTTTTAGGTAAAATGGTGAAAAGCGTAAAAAGTGTCGTTTTTCATTGCTTTGTGGCTTAGAAAAAAAAACTTTAGCCAATGTTTTTTTTGATTAACCAAAGTTGGAATTAAGCCATACTTGTAATTCTATAACCAAAGTTTTTACAAAAATAAAGGGTGTAAATAAAATTTTTTGTGAATGTGGGTGGTTGTTTTTGCAAAAGTTTATATTTTTGCGGGTTAAGAAATGAAAGGTTAAGGCTCAAAGGGGTTTAACTAAGGGAATATTTTTGGTAAGGGGTGAAAGAAAAACAAAGGTTTAGAATGAAAAATGTGTTATAGTCCTGATGCCTCTATCATTTACTTACTTGGGAACGTATTGTTTTAGCAAGTTCTAGATTTGTAAGAACCAAACGGGCTCTTCACACAAGAAACGGAAAATTGAGCAATTAGTATAGATATATGTATTTGTATGCTCGGTAAAGGCTCAAAACTAACTTTTTGTGGGAAAAAGGGTATAGTGTAAAAATGTATATATAATCAAATTTTACAAAGATTTGTTATGTCCGTTTTTCTAATATTCTTAATCGGTTATTTTTATCACGACGCTGTCAGGTTTAAATTAGTAAAAACATAATTTTTAGAACTTATTTTTCCCAACTAAATGAAGATAAGTAAAGAAATAAAAAAAAATTAACAAAAACGTTTGGGGTGATTAGCGGTTTTCCAAGGCGAGTTTTGTGTAAGGCTTGTTTTTAGGACAAAAGATTCAAGGTTTTGAAAACCCCCCACACTTAAATTACACACTGTCCTCAATGTGTCCCAAATTAGATTTGTTTGGATTAAATGTGCAAAAAGTGGGTAAAAATAACAATTTATTTGGTTACTGGTCACTAGGGCACAGGGGTGTGCCTGGTGGACACGACCCCGTGGCCAAAGTGCCAGTAACAAGACTGAACAGAAAACTTACAGTATGGTGGACACGGGGACATGCTTGGTGGGCACGGCCCGTGCCAAATTCTTTGCCGAAAATTTTAACATCAGACATTTGGGCACAGGGGCGTGCCTGGTGAGCACGACCCCGTGCTGCAGACTCTGTTTTGCAATTTTTTAAGTGGGAGGCTCTGGTTTACGTGCATGGGGTCCCTTTTTTTTCAACGTCCCTTTGGCTTTTTCATTTTCTTTTAAGTGTGGTTTACTCCTACAAAGATAAAACTTATAACAAAACCATTAAACCAAAGATTACACTAAGATTTGAACTACTTAACTAATGGATAGTCTACGGAATGCCTCCATAGTGCGCCACATTTATAAGGGTCCTTGGCTAGACCCAAAGTCGGTCAAATGTTACCCATTCGCATCCCGACTTGCATCGTCGGAGAGCTTAGTCTAAGCTCGAGTCTATTGCCTTGTTGTAGTTGACCAGATTATCCTTTGCTCGTTGTCCCACTTCAAACTTGATTTCCTTGACACCAACCCTCAATGTTAAACTTCCATCACTCATATCCACCATGGCCCGTGCAGTGGCAAGGAAGGGACTTCCTAATATAAGCGGGATTTCGGTGTCTTCTTCCGTATCTAGGATTACAAAGTCGGTCGGAAAAACAAATTCTCCGACCTTTACCAATAAATTTTCTATGAAACCTTGAGAGTATTTTACCGACCTATCCGCAAGTTTTATGCTCATCCTCGTAGGGTGTGGCTTGCCTAACCCAAGTTAATTGAACATAGAGGCG
The DNA here is from genome assembly GCA_030545235.1 of Helianthus tuberosus. Taxonomy (NCBI): domain Eukaryota; kingdom Viridiplantae; phylum Streptophyta; class Magnoliopsida; order Asterales; family Asteraceae; genus Helianthus; species Helianthus tuberosus. Next base: position 40,988 of record JARYGA010006617.1, on the reverse strand, counting down.
GGCATTTGATTAATGCTAGCCCCCAAGTCGGCTAGTGCATTGCTTATTGGTGATTGTTCAATAGAGCAAGGAACGGTGAAGCTTCTGGGATCAATTTTCTTTTGGGGGAGCTTCTTGAAGAGTGCCACCGAACATTCTTCACTTAAGTTGACTTGTTGAATAGATTCAATCTTCCTTTTGTGAGTGAGGAAATCTCTTATAAACTTGAAGTATTTTGGCATTTGAGTGAGAACTTCCAAAAAGGGGAGATTGATGTGAAGTTGTTTAAGCAAGCTTACAAACTTAGTGAATTGTTCATCGGTCTTTTGTCGTAGTAAACGACCGGGGTAAGGGACAAGGGCTGGTTTGGTTGGTTCGGTATTTTGTGGTTAAGTATTTTCTTGGTCATTGGTAATGGGCGTTTTTGTAGGGAGTGAATCGGGTTGTTGTGGTGTTGATTCGATTTCGGGTCCTACCTTCCGGTTTCTTAAGTTGATTACGTTTACTTGGGCTTTTCGGTTTGTTTCGGTTTTACTAGGCAAGACTCCTTGTGGTCTCTCGGCGAAATTTGGGCAAGTTGGCTTACTTGTTTTTTGATATTTTGCATGCTAGCCCGTTGGTTTCTAATTTCGGCTTCAGTTTGTAGGAACCTTTCTGAGTATTTTTTTATCATATTCGGAGAAAAGGCAAGTGATGAGGTTGTTGAAAGTTGGGTCTTTGGTTTTGGTTGTGTTGGTTACTACCCCCCCGAATCCCTCCAACCAAAGTTGGATTGATTTTGCCATTTGGGTTTGAAGGTGTTACCTTGACTACCCGGTGGACGAGTGTAAGGACCTTCCAAAAATGTCCTAAATTGACCCGTAAGTACAAACCCGGACCCCTGAAACCCTACTGTGCATGAAAAACCAAGAAAACAAGAAATCTGGTCTTCAGGTGGGCCGCGTAAGGTTTAAGCATAACCTCACGCGGGCCGCGTCAACTTGAAGTTTGACCGGATAAGCATCCGGGCCACGCGTTAACCATCTGGAAACCCTACTCGTGACCCATCCGACCTACACGTAGACTAGGTGGCCACGCGGGCCGCGTAAGGTTGAGCCCATGGCTCGCGGGCCGCGAGAGACCCAAATTTCACCTATAAATAGAACGGGCCATGAGCAGTTCTCTGGTGTCGACGAAACTTTCAAATCCTTCATAATTCTGTTCGAAATTCACTTTCAAAATTAGCGAGGTGCTGCTATGATACCGGGTATTAACTCGATCGCTGCTACGATTCAATGTCCGATCGATTGAAACTATCCGATGAATGTTTAAGTGCTGCTCAAATTAGGGTTATACTTTGTCATTCGTCGTGAATTCGATGGATGTTTAATTATTGCACTTTGTCATTCGTCGTGAGGGTTTTAATCTCGTGAGTTATCGTAAATGTTGTATTAGTTACTGACCTAGTTCGTGTGCATTATTGTTTAAATTAGGTTACAAGGCTAATCAGTAGGCTAAACGCTGCCCGTTTAAATCTGCAATGTGAGTCATTCTCTTTTTACTAAATTGCTTTCAAAATCATGTTTGCTTTCAAAGTTATAATTACAGGGATTAAGTCTGTGTTGTCTTCAATTACAGCCGGTATGTGGGGTTTTGTATACAATACTTGATAACCGTCACCATTGGACAACGGGTTAGCCAATGGGTGATATGACCATAGTCACAGAAACGAGTCGAGTGACAAATACCATTGGGTAATTGGTTGATATATAAACATTGTAATCGCTTTTAGTACTGTAAATTATAACAATGTGTCGTTTTGTGCAAAATGAATGATTCACCAGTATTTCCCCGCTGACAAAATATTTTTAAAATATGTTTCAGGTGATCTGCTGTGATCCAGGAAAAGTGCCGAGTAGCACTACAAGCTTAGAGACGTGGCTCAATAAAAATAAAGAAACATGTTTTTGTAAAACAGGGATTTCCCAGTGAAATTCCCTTATTGTAAATTAAGGGGTTTGACCCTAATTATGAAATAAGATAAACGGGTATTTTCAAGTTTTAATCGATCCTGTTAATAATTCCGCTGCCAAATAAATACCACGGGATTCCTGTCCCGTGGCTCCTGGACCGGGTCAAACCGGGCCGGGGGCCGTGACAGGAAAAGGTGGTATCAGAGCCACTGATTTAAGCCAATTAAGTATTTAGAAATACTTAATTTTACTGATTGCCTTCTGTGATTATGTGTTTTGTTATTTGACTATTTGTTTACAGTATGGGTAAGCAGAGACTTTCAGATATCTATCATCAATTAGATAGTTCACCAAAAGATAAGGGAACTTCATCCTCAAGATACTCAGCAAATACTGAGGAAGGGATCTTTGTTTGTAAGGCTCAATTTGAGAAACCACTTACCCCTAAGAAAAGGAGTCGGATTATTAGAAAAAGTCAAGAGAAAATAAAGAAATCACAATAAAAAAAGTGACGATTCCTGAGGAAACTCAGAAAATAGGCAATAACCCACCATGGAAGACAAATTAGATGAAAAATGGGCAGACCTTTATATGTTAGCCACTACAGCAGTAAACGCTAACATTTAAATACCCTGACCCAATACTAGCACCCATATCATCTACAAGCCGGAAGCTTTAAAGAAACTTTTTCCTATTAAATAAATAATTTAGTAAGAAAAATACAATAAATTACGGATGCACAACCCTAGTGTGTTTTGAATTTTAGTTGTACCTTGTATTAGACAAGTCGCCTGGTGTGCAATAATACTTGAATAGTTGTATTAAATATTCATCTGTGAAATTTTATTATAAAATTTTAACTTAGCATTTTTTGTGCATTTTGCATATATGCTAAACAGCATGAATGAGTTATCTGAAGCCCTTCAGAATCTCAATCTCTATCCTGTGAAAGTAGAAGTTTCCAAAGACTTTACTGGTTACTTGGCCGATGTTGAGGAACCTATGGAATTCCAAGCTCCACATCCGGAGAAACCAAAGCCTAAGAAAAAAAGAAGATTTGTAGGATGGAGGCGTGTGCATAGAAGGAAACCAGCGACTAGGAAAATTCCCAAAATAGAGAATCCCATGGATAAAGGAAAAGGGATCGAAATTGGGGAAAGTCCTAGGCAACCAGAAATAGAAATTAGGAAAAGTTCTAGGCAAGCCGAGGAATTTCCATTACAGGAGGAATTGGATCGCATACTGGCAAGCTGTGATATCCTTAGACCTATCAATAACAACCTTTTCCCTTATCCTGCCGAAACCCAACTTCCAATAAATTTGGAACCAGCCATCCCAGACCCTCTGATCCACATTCAACCTCTAGGAGAAATGGACGAATGGTGGACCAACGACTGGCAGTTTCAAAACCTCCTCAATAACCCTTATACCTTTTTCCCTCAGTTCGACCCAGAACCTATACCAAACCCACCAATGAGCAATGAAAACTTAGCTGAACTCCGCCACTTTGGCGAGGAGATGATAGATGCAGGGAATAGGATCCGGGTGGTAGGAGAACAGATATCCTGGAAGTATGACGAGAGGGAGCATCGCTTCTAAGATGCCAGCTGACGGGATGGTGTGACGGCATAGTTATGATTGTATAATAATAATAATATAATCCTATAAAATAACCTAAAAATAAAACTTTTGTAAGATAACAGTGTGTACGGATGCATAATATAATATAAAAAAAATGGAAGTCGAGAAATCGACAATTTTGGCTATACGTGTGTTATGAAATTGTGTGATTATTTGCATATAGCTATTATTTCTTTTATGCTAATAATTTATATATTAATTACCAGATGGAACACGCTAGTAATAATCCAGTTAACGAAGTTAACCAATCTGAGCAAAACCAGGAAGATCAATTCATGACTAGGCAAGATATCTAGAATATCGTTGCTCAAGGAATAGCCAATGCTATTCCAGCAATCCTGGCTGCTGCTCGAAACCCAGTTGAACCTCAACAAATTATTCCTAGCAAACGTACTCATGAAGATAACTTCAGTAATAGCGTAAATGGAGGAGGTAATCATACTAACAACGATAATGATATACGGCAAGCCCCAACTCTCAAAAGAATGAAAGCTGCAACGCCTGGTTGCACTTACAAAGAATTCCTTGCCTGTAAACCTGTTGAGTTCGCGGGCAACGAGGGGGCAACTGCTGCACTGCGATGGTTAGAGAAAACTGAGGCAGTAATTAAAATAAGTAAATGTGCAGAAGAAGACAAGGTCATGTATGCGTCGCATCTTTTCAAAGAAGGGGTCCTAGAATGGTGGAATACGGTACTCCAAGCCAAAGGAATCGATGTAGCCTATGCTATGGGCTGGGAAGAATTTAAGCGACTGATGGAAAGAAAATTATGTCCCGAATACGAAAAGGAACAAATGGCGAATAAATTCCTGAACCACCGGATGGTAGGTGTAGACTGTCGAGGGTATACTTCGACATTCTTCGAGTATGCTAGAGTAGTACCTACGCTGGCTTCGCCAGAGCCGGTGCTTATTTCCCGCTATATTTGGGGATTGATTAGCGAGATCCGTGATATTGTCAAGGTTGCGAGACCCCGCACAATCGATGATGCGGTGGAACTAGCCAACACTCTGACGGACGGATTGGTGCGTACGCGAGAAGAAAATAGGAAAAAGGAATTGGCTCAGAAAATTACCCAAGGTTTCGTGTGGGTAATAATAGCAATTTCAAGAAAAGAGGAACTGGGCAATCTTCCACTCCGTCGTTCTGCAGGAATTGCAGAAAGAAACATTTTGGAAAATGTAATATAACCTGCAACTTCTGCAAAGTTGTAGGACATCGGGAAGAAGATTGCAGAAAGAAAACAAGGGTCTGCTATAACTGTGGAGAAGCTGGGCATTTCAAACCAGAATGCCCTAAATTGGTCAAACCAGCAGACAACAAAGCCAAACCGGCAGACCGAGCTACCAAGAAGAATGCACGAGCATTCCAGTTAACTACTCAGGAAGCTGAGCTAATCCCTGACGTGATAGCTGGTACGTTCCTAGTCCACAACATTTATGCAAAAGTATTACTTGACTCTGGTGCAAACCAAAGTTTTATAAATACTTCATTCTGCCAAGCTCTTAATTTACCCTTAACCAACCTTAGGCAGATTTTTACAGTTGAAACGGCAGATGGGAATTCTGTTAACATAGATAAGGTTTTGCGAGAAGGAAAGATAGAACTCTTAGGCTATAAATTTTCTGCAAACCTATTACCTATGAATTTAGCCGGATTCGATGTTGTGTTAGGGATGGATTGGTTAGTAGCCAACCATGCTCGAATCCTTTGTGATAAGAACTCCATAGAAATTCAGGCACCCACCGGAGAAGTAATCATGGTTACAGGAGATAAGCCGCGTAAACCAATGAAGTTCATTTCAGTAATGAAAATTGCTAATTATGAACGAAAGCAAGGAATAGTGTGTATGATTTCGGTAATCATTAGCACTAAGAATAAGGAACTTAAGGAAATTCCAGTAGTAGCGGAATACCCAGACATATTTCCAGAAGAGTTACCGGGATTACCACCCGATAGGGAAGTAGAATTTAGAATTCATCTAATTCCTGGAACTACACCAATAGCCAAAGCACCTTATCGGTTAGCACCCACCGAAATCCTAGAACTGAAAAAGTAGTTAGATGAATTGTTAAGTAAATGATTCATACAACCTAGTTCATCCCCGTGGGGAGCTCCAGTGTTGTTTGTGAAAAAGAAAGATGGGTCAATGCGAATGTGTATCAATTATAGGGAACTGAATAAGGTTACAATTAAGAATCGATACCCATTACCTAGGATTGATGATCTTTTTGATCAACTTCAAGGAGCTAGATATTTTTCTAAGATCGACTTACGCTCCGGATACCATCAATTGAAGGTACAAGAAGAAGACATACCTAAAACTGCTTTCAGAACTAGGTATGGTCATTACGAGTTTACAGTTATGCCCTTTGGACTAACGAATGCACCTGCAGCATTCATGGACATGATGAATAGAATCTGTAAACCGTACTTGGATAAATTTGTAATTGTCTTCATCGACGATATACTTATTTATTCCAAAAGCCAAGACGAACGCTGCCAGCACCTGCATGCACTCTTAACTTTGTTAAGAAAAGAAAAACTTTACGCCAAATTCTCAAAGTGTGAATTTTGGCTACAGGAGGTGCAATTCTTGGGACACATGGTGAATCATGAAGGTATTCACGTAGACCCCTCCAAAATAGAAGCAATCACCCAATGGAAGGTTCCACAATCAGCTATGGAAATTAGAAGTTTTTTAGGATTAGCTGGATACTATAGGCGCTTTATTAAGGATTTTTCCAAAATAGCTGTACCATTAACTAAGCTAACCTGTAAAGCAGTTAGGTTTGAATGGGGACCCAGGCAAGAAGAGGCCTTTAGGATTTTAAAGCAAAAGTTAACAAATGCCCCAATTCTAGCCTTACCAGAAGGAACTGAAGATTTTGAAGTATACTGTGATGCTTCAAAGCTAGGATTAGGATGTGTGCTAATGCAACGCAAGAAGGTAATTGAGTATGCCTCAAGGCAATTGAAAAAGCACGAGGAAAACTATACGACTCATGACTTAAAGTTAGGAGCCATAATTTTTACCCTTAAGATTTGGAGACATTATTTGTATGGAAGTAAGTTTACTGTCTATACGGATCACAAAAGTTTAAGGTATATATTTGGGCAAAAAGAATTAAACATGAGGCAGAGGAGATGGATGGAAATCCTGAGTGACTACGACTGTGATATCCAATATCACGAAGGAAAAGCAAACGTAGTTGCAGATGCTTTAAGTCGTAAGTATCATGAGAAACAATGACGAGTTCGTGCTCTTAGATTAAATCTACAGTTAGATTTAATGGAACAACTGAAGAATGTTCAGGAAACAGCAATCAAGGATGATGCTGAAGGAATGAAAGGACGGATACAAGAATTAGAACAAGGAAGTGATGGAATTTGGAGATTCCACAAGAAAAGGATTTGGGTACCTACACAAGGAGAATTAAGAGATAAAATTTTAGAAGAAGCTCATAAATCTAGGTATACTATGCATCCTGGTAATAATAAAATGTACCAAGACTTAAAAAATAATTTCTGGTGGATAGGGATGAAAAAGGACATAGCTAAATATGTTTCTAAGTGTCTTACTTGTTCACAAGTTAAGGCAGAACACCAAAAACCTTCGGGTCTACTTCAGCAACTAGAAATGCCTGTATGGAAATGGGAGCTCATAACGATGGACTTTGTTACTAAGTTACCCAAAACCAGAAAAGGTAATGATGCAATTTGGGTAATTATGGATCGATTAACCAAGTCAGCTCATTTTCTACCCATGAAAGAAACCTTTAGCATGGAAAGATTAGCCAAGCTGTATGTAGACGAAGTCGTATCCTTACATGGAGTTCCACTCTCCATTGTATCAGATAGAGATAGTCGTTTTACTTCCCACTTCTGGACAAGTTTCCAAGAAGCAATGGGAACCTGACTAAAATTAAGTACTGCATATCATCCTCAAACAGACGGGCAAAGTGAAAGGACGATACAAACCCTGGAAGACATGCTCCGAGCATGTGTGATAGATTTTGGTGGAAATTGGGATGATCACCTACCCTTAATCGAATTCTCCTATAATAATAGTTATCATGCAAGCATAGAAGCTGCCCCATTCGAAGCACTGTACGGACGTAAGTGTAGAACTCCAGTTTGCTGGGCAGAAATAGGAGAAAGTCAACTATTAGGTCCTGAAATTGTACAAGAAACCATCGACAAGATCACTCAGATAAAGGAAAGACTAAAGACTGCTCGAGATCGTCAAAAGAGTTATGCCAATAATCGACGCAAGCCACTAGAATTTCAAGTGGGAGACAAGGTACTCCTGAAAGTTTCTCCTTGGAAAGGAGTAGTTCGGTTCGGTAAGAAAGGAAAGCTAAGCCCAAGATACGTAGGACCATTTCCAGTAATTCAACGTATAGGACCAGTTGCCTATCATTTACAACTGCCAGAAGAGTTAGCAGGAGTACATGACGTATTTCATGTATCCGATGTAGTACCTCTTCAAGATGTAGAGGTAAATGAAAAGTTGAAGTTCGTAGAGAAACCGCTTCAAATAGAAGACAAAAAGGTCAAGTTTCTTAAGCACAAGCGACTAATGCTGGTCAAGGTCAAGTGGGATTCAAAAAGAGGACCCGAATACACTTGGGAGCTGGAATCGGAAATGAAGCGAAAATATCCTCACCTATTCCAGTAAACATCTCGAGGACGAGATTTTAAATAAGGTGGGGAGGATGTAAGGACCTTCCAAAAATGTCCTAAATTGACCCGTAAGTATAAACCCGGACCCCTGAAACCCTACTGTGCATGAAAAACCAAGAAAACAAGAAATCTGGTCTTCAGGTGGGCTGCGTAAGGGTTAAGCATAACCTCACGCGGGCCGCGTCAACTTGTAGTTTGACCGGATAAGCATCTGGGCCACTCGTTAACCATCTAGCAACCCTACTCGTGACCCATCCGACCTACACGTAGACTAGGTGGCCACGCGGGCCGCGTAAGGTTCAGCCCATGGCTCACGCGGGCCGCGAGAGACCCAAATTTCACCTATAAATAGAACGGGCCATGAGCAGTTCTCGGGTGTCGACGAAACTTTCAAATCCTTCATAATTCTGTTTGAAATTCACTTTCAAAATTAGCGAGGTGCCGCTACGATACCGGGTATTAACTCGATCGCTGCTACGATTCAATGTCTGATCGATTGAAACTATCCGATGAATGTTTAAGTGCTACTCAAATTAGGGTTATACTTTGTCATTCATCGTGAATTCGATGGATGTTTAAGTATTGCACTTTGTCATTCATCATGAGGGTTTTAATCTCGTGAGTTATCGTAAATGCTGTATTAGTTACTGACCTAGTTCGTGTGCATTATTGTTTAAATTAGGTTACAAGGCTAATCAGTAGGCTAAACGCTGCCCGTTTAAATCTGCAATGTGAGTCATTCTCTTTTTACCAAATTGCTATCAAAATCATGTTTGCTTTCAAAGTTATAATTACAGGGATTAAGTCTGTGTAGTCTTCAATTACAGCCGGTATGTGGGGTTTTGTATACAATACTTGATAACCGTCACCATTGGACAACGGGTTAGCCAATGGGTGATATGACCATAGTCACAGAAACGAGTCGAGTGACAAATACCGTTGGGTAATTGGTTGATATATAAACATTGTAATCGCTCTTAATACTGTAAATTATAACAATGTGTCATTTTGTGCAAAATGAATGATTCACCAGTATTTCCCCGCTGACAAAATATTTTTAAAACATGTTTCAGGTGATCTGCTGTGATCCAGGAAAAGTGCCGAGTAGCACTACAAGCTTAGAGACGTGGCTCAATAAAAATAAAGAAACATGTTTTTTTTAAAACAAGGATTTCCCAGTGAAATTCCCTTATTGTAAATTAAGGGGGTTGACCCTAATTATGAAATAAGATAAACGGGTATTTTCAAGTTTTAATCGATCCTGTTAATAATTTCGCTGCCAAATAAATACCACGGGATTCCTGTCCCGCGGCTCCTGGACCGGGTCAAACCGGGCCGGGGGCCGTGACAACGAGGGCGATTATTAAGGTAGTTTACCATTTCTGTTTGATTTTTCCCATCTTTCATACAACTCCAGTTTTCATGTTGCCCACCGCACCCTTCACAAGCCATAACCAAAGCATTTTTTGATAATACTAATTTTTTTTTTATTTTTGAAGATAGAGCTTCGATTTGGGCTTGTAAAGAAGTATTTTCGTCCACTTTATGGGCTCCCTTGGCTATGGATTTTAAGCATCGAGGGGTGTGCCATTGAAAACTGTTTTTAGCAATTTCTTTAATTTGATTATAAATTTTGGTGGGACAACGGTTACCAAGGAGGCCCCCGGAGTTTGAGTCAAGGATTTGTCTTGTGTGTGGCAAAAGTCCATTATAGAATGTGGTGACTTGTTGCCACACTTCTAAACCGCGATGAGGGCATTTTCTTAACAACTCTTTGAACTTTTCTCAAGTTTCATACAAAGATTCCCCGTCCTCTTATGAATATGAATTAATTTCAGTTATTAATTTAGCTGTTTTAGCGGGAGGGAAATATTTGTATAGAAATTTTTGGGCAAGTTCGTCCCAAGTGTGGACGGATACACCTGGGAGGGTATTGAGCCAGGCCTTGGCTTGGTCTTTTAGTGAGAATGGGAACATACGGAGCCGGATGGCATCGTTGGAGGCCCCGTTGATCCGAAAGGTGTCACATATTTCCAAGAAATTGGTAATATGTAAATGGGGATCTTCCTCAGGTAGGCCGTGAAATGTGGCAGAATTTTGGTGCATTTGAATTAGATGGGGTCGAAGCTCAAAGTTGTTAGCATTGACATTTGGCGGGTTAATAGCGGCTCCAAGATTACCGACCGTAGGCTTTATGTAATCCATTAAAGTACGTTGATCCGCCATGGGAGGGTTTTGGTCTGAGGCTTTTTGTTGGTTTTTAGCTTTTAGTCTTTTTCTTAAAAAGCGCTCGGGTTCCTCTAGTGGTTCTTTTATGTCTTTGTCGGAGCTGGAGCTCATGCACCTAGTTGAGTTGCGAGCTATGTGACTGAGTGTCGGTTCCTGTGATCAAAAAACAAAAAATTTTGTTAATCAGATGGTTTAACACCGCCCCGTGTGTGACACTCTAGGTTTTCCCGAGCAAATACCTTGTAATTACATTAGGTGTATGTATGTTATTAAATGAAAGTCGTGTTATCTTCTTGTTTTATGTGTGTGTGTATATGTAGTGTATATATATATATGAGTGTTTGAGAGCCGAGACCACCAAGACCCGACTCGAGACCGCCTAGTCTCGAGTAAACCACATCGATTGGGCCGCAACCCTTGAGCCCACTCGGAAACCCATTAGGGTGCACCTACTTGGGTTTGTATAAAACCTATGTTGATGGCCAACCTTGCCACTTTTCAATCATCATCTCTCCTACACATACTCTCTCTCTCACTAAAACCCTAGTCACTAAAACCCTAGAACACCACCACAAACCTCCTCTCATCTCCCTCGGATTCAACCGGCGACAATCAAACGGTTCTCGGATTTGCTTGAGGTCAACACTCGGAAGCTCCTTCATCGATCCTTCACATTTTCTACACCCGAAATCCTTAGCCGGTTAGTGTTACTTTACAAACACATGTATATGCATGATAAAAGGGTTGATTATGTGTTATGGTAATGGAAGTGTTTGCTGATTTAATGGGCATTGTTGAGTGGTAAAGATATTTTCTTGGCATCTATAATGGACACAAATATGCTTAGTAAATAATAGTCTTTGATGCTAGTTATGTGTTGAGAGGGATGATAATGTTGATTATAAATGATATGCCAAAATGATGTAACAAATACATGTATGATGTTATTGAACCAAGTGATTATATGCTAGATATAGAAACCGATGATACCCGTTGGTGATGTCTGAATCATGCAAATTGTTTAGAGGTTTGGATTGGTTTTAATGAACATGTTGATTGAATATGATATGAGTGTGTTAGAAATATTTGAATATGTGAAGAACAATATGAAGGTTAGTGAAAATATTTGAAATGCCATGTTTGATCTGTTTGTTTAGAAAAATAGACAAAGAAACATGTTTAATCGGATAGTACACAATTTTCATGAATTGGCAATCCTATTGGATAGTACGATCGGGCAGGTTCTAGAAGGTCTTGGTCATCAGGTGTGCGAGTCGAGACCTCCTGTCTCGACTCGAGACTATCAAACTACAACTCGAAACCGCGTGATTGCGACTCGAGACCATACGTGACAACTCGAGACCAGACAAAGCAGACATCAGGAACTTGAAATCAGCAAGGTCTCGACTCGAGATCTCATGATCCCGACTCGAGACTGGACTCGAGACCTCCGAGATTGCGACTCGTACCGGCATTACTCGAGATCTCACGGTTGTGACTCGAGACCGCACGTTCTCGAGTCGAGACCACCTTGTCTCGGATGGGCTGCTTGTCTCCGTTATTGGGCCAAAAATGTGTGGACTGTGCATACCATTCTGTTTGGATTCTGTGATGCTGTTAACTGTTAGTAGGATCGGATAGGCCCAATAACACTTATGATTTGTATGATAGGTGTTGACGTTTACTGTTTAATTGCTACGTATTAGAATAGGCTCGATGACTTACTGGATAATCATATGTTATGCATTCAATGTGTTAGCTATGTGTAGATATACGTGATTACTTGTGTCCGAGCCTGACCTATACTGGTAACCATTTAGGACGTGGTGACCAGCACACTTAACCAAGTAAACTAACCTGCCGAGCAACCCAAGGTGAGTTCACAACTAATAAAGCATGCGTTCCCGGTGGTTGGGAAACGGAAACTTAAACAACGCTATCCCCTCGTAAGGGATACAAACCTACTTCTCTCCCCTTAAATGGGACTTTTAGTTAATTACTGTTTATACTGGATGCAACAAGCAACACTAAACAAAACTCTATCACTCAAGTCCTCACTTCTTAATACCGATTAGTCGCCGGGGTCAGGCGAACGGGTTATTAGTTGATAGCGCTATTTAGGTCTCACCAACCTCACACCGTGCCCGCGTATGGGATCGGGCGTGAACTAATGTACTCTGGCAACCGTCAATGATGATAGAACATTGATAAACGGGGCACTCTACGGAAACGTACGGATGAATAGTATTCGGTATTGTAAAAACAGTTTAGTCGCTTACTTATGGGGTAGCTCCCCATCGCATGTATAAACGGATAAATTAACTGGTGAAACAAGTTTTTGGTAACTAAAACTGGACAACTCGTGGACTCGCCAACATCTTTGTTGATACCCTTCTGCATGCTTTGCAGGTACCCAGTGACTCAGGAGCTTGCAGCTTGGGAATGTGTAGTGGTCGTTTAGCCCGTATGTGGGTTTTAAACAATCTGAACTATGAACCTTGTTTTGAGACTGTTTGGTTTATGCTTCCGCTGTTTGTTTAAACTGTTTTTTTCGAACTTAAACTTTTAGAACTTTAAAATATGGTGTCTACTAACTATTGCGGTTGGTGAATATTTTTACTATTAATCAATGCTCAGTATAATTGATGGCTGGATCCTGGTCAGTCACGCCTCCAAGCGGTAGTACTCCGCATGTGGATTTTGGGGGTGTGACAGATTGGTATCAGATCCATTGGTTATAGTGAACTTGGTTTTAAAAAGAAGAAAGTCTTTTTGAGAAAAACCAGACTATAACCCGTGACTCATGACGACACTACACTCCAAGGGCAGGACTCAGCTTATTAGACCTCATAGCTCGGACTTGTGTATACTTGCTTGTTTATCTTATGTTGACTGCTCTATTATACATACTAGTGTGCCTAATTAGATAGATACACATCCCTCTTCTATCTCATTCTCGATACATTACGACATCACACTCATACTGTGTTTTCTGGTCATGAAGACAATGAGTGGACGCGGAAGAGGAAGCGTTAACATGACTCAGGCTCAGTTCGCTAACTTGCTCAACACGGTGGCTGCAGCTTTCGCAGCTCACCCTGGAGGTAAACTCGTTACTTTAGGATGTTTAGATCCTACCCCCACATCGTCTTTTCACCTCTAAACCTATTCTCTTCGCTTCTCACAACAGGTCAGCCTGCGCCTGCGCAGCCACGTGTCTGTACTTTCAAAACTTTCATGGATGGCAAACCTCTCCCTTTCAACGGCACTGAGGGTGCCATAGGCCTTCTGCACTGGATTGAAAAGGCCGAAGCTGTCTTCGCTGTTTGCGAGTGTCCCCCTGCTAACTGGGTTAAGTTCGCGACTGGTAAGCTTGAAGGAAACGCGCTTTCATGGTGGAAAGCACAGATTCAGATGCTTGGGCTGGAAACTGCTAATGCTACTGCGTGGGAAGACTTCAAGGACATGATCAAAGAGGAGTACTGTCACAGGGATGACATCCACAAACTCGAAAACGAATACTATGAGCTCAAGATGGTTGGATCAGAGATTGAGACATACACCTTTGCCCAAACATGTCCCGACCTATGTATCGAAGGATCGAATTGTACATCAAAGGCTTGGTTCTGGAAATCCGGAGCCATGTGACCTCAGCCAACCTCAATACCATACAGCCCATGGTTCGTCTTGCTCACAAACTCACCAATCAGGCTGTGGAAGAGGGCAAGTTGCCCAAAAGGATCAGTGCTACTACTGGAACTTCTAGCGATAACAAACGAAAGTGGGATGGAAGTCAGGGAAAGGATGCTAACCCCACTCAGGCCCCAGTTCAACAAAGGAAGACTGAAAGCAACAAGGGCCCTCAGCAACAGGGTGGCTATCGAGGAAACCACCCCAAGTGTAACAAATGTAACCGACACCACAGTGGGCCATGTGGCAAAAGTCAGTGTCAGCGATGCAACAAGATGGGGCATGAAGCCAAAGACTGTAGGAGCCCGCTTCCAGCTAGGCAGAATCAACAACAACCACAACAACAACAAGGAAACAACCGTGGATGCTTCAAGTGTGGAGCAACGGGGCACATGCGAAAGGATTGCCCTGAACTGAATCAAAACAACAACAATCAGGGTGATGGGAACAATAACAACAATGCTGGGAATGGCGCAAGAGGAAGGGCTTTTGTGATTGGAGCTGGAGAAGCAAGGAATGACCCCAACGTTGTAGCGGGTAAGTTCCTACTTAATGATCGTTATGTTTCCATACTATTTGATTCCGGAGCAGATGCTAGTTATGTATCCCTACGTATTAGCAAGAAACTTAAGTCCACTCTTACGCCTTTAAGCTCTAAGCACATCGTTGAAATAGCTAATGGTAGAAACCTCGAGGCCTCACACGTAATTCGTAACTGCAAATTAGAGTTGTCTGGTCAGACCTTCTGTATCGATCTCTTCCCCATCATTCTCGGAAGCTTCGACGTCATCATTGGTATGGATTGGTTATCCAAGCATCAAGCCGAAATCCTCTTCCAAGAGAAAGCTATTCGTATTCCCCGTCCTCCTGGCAAGTCCCTTATAGTTCTAGGCGACAAAAGCGGAGAAGTCACAGGCATCATTTCATTCTTAAAGGCCCATAAGTGCTTATGAAAGGGGCACACCGCTATCTTAGCACTTGTTGCCGACACGCAGAAAAAGGAAAACAGGATTGAAGATTTTCCAGTTGTACGCGACTATCCTGAGGTATTTCCGGAAGAACTACCTGGACTCCCTCCTCACCGTCAGGTCGAGTCTCAAATCGAACTAGCTCCCGGAGCAGCACCTATAGCTCGCGTACCTTATCGACTAGCCCCCGCAGAACTCAAGGAACTATCTACTCAGCTATAAGAACTCTTGGACAAGGGTTTTATCCGTCCTAGCTCGTCACCCTGGGGAGCCCCAGTACTCTTTGTCAAGAAGAAGGATGGCACATTCCGAATGTGCATTGATTACCGAGAACTGAACAAGGTTACTATCAAGAATCGTTACCCACTTCCCCATATAGACGATCTGTTCGACCAGCTGCAAGGGTCGAGCTATTATTCCAAGATCGATCTACGATCGGGCTATCACCAGCTGAGAGTCCGCGATGAGGACGTCTCTAAGACTGCTTTTAGAACCCGCTATGGTCACTACGAATTTCTTGTCATGCCTTTCGGAATGACCAACGCACCTGCGATCTTCATGGATCTCATGAATCGAGTGTGCAAACCCTACCTCGACAAGTTCATAATTGTGTTTATCGACGACATCTTAATCTACTCGAAGAGTCAAGAGGAGCATGAACAACACCTGCGTCTTATTCTCGAACTCCTTCGCAATGAGCAACTGTACGCCAAATTCTCGAAATGTGATTTCTGGCTGAGAGAAGTCCATTTCCTTGGGCACATAGTCAATCAGGATGGGATTCATGTTGACCCCGCTAAGATCGAATCCATTAAGAATTGGCCTATACCTAAGACTCCGACCGAAGTTCGCCAATTCTTGGGATTGGCAGGGTACTATCGAAGATTTATCAAGGGATTTTCTAAGATCGCTCAACCACTCACGACCCTCACTCAGAAAAGTGTTGCTTACAAATGGGGTGATGCTCAAGAAACTACCTTTCAGGAACTAAAGAAGAACCTCTGCAGTGCTCCTATTCTTTCCTTACCAGAAGGCACCGACGACTTCGTTGTTTACTGCGACGCTTCTATTCAAGGACTTGGTTGCGTACTGATGCAACGCGAGAAGGTCATTGCCTACGCTTCGCGACAACTCAAGGTCCACGAACGGAACTACACGACACATGACTTAGAATTTGGAGCTGTGGTCTTCGCGCTCAAGATTTGGAGACACTACTTGTACGGTACCAAGTGCACGATTTACACTGATCACAAGAGTCTCCAGCACATAATGGAACAAAAGGAGTTGAATATGCGGCAACACCGATGGGTCGAACTCCTAAATGACTACGAGTGTGCAATTAAATATCACCCAGGCAAGGCTAATGTGGTAGCCGATGCCCTCAGCAGAAAGGAGACCAAACCCAAGCGTGTTCGTGCCTTACAGCTCACTATCCACTCGAACCTCCCAAATCAGATCCGAAATGCTCAGGCTGAAGCATTGAAAGCCGAGAACATCAGGGCTGAGTCCCTACGAGGATCGAGACAACGGTTAGAACAAAAAGAAGATGGTGCTTACTACGTAAACGGACGTATATGGGTCCCACTTTGTGGGAATTTGCGCAAGCTTGTAATGGATGAAGCCCATAAGTCCCGTTACTCAGTACACCCTGGCGCGGATAAGATGTACCATGACTTAAAGACTACATACTGGTGGCCTGGCATGAAAGCCCACATAGCAACCTATGTCAGAAAATGTTTGACTTGTGCAAGAGTCAAGGCGGAGTATCAGAAACCATCAGGCCTACTCCAACAACCAGAGATCCCGCAATGGAAATGGGAGCAAATTTCCATGGATTTTGTTACCAGCCTGCCTAGGTCTCAACGTGGAAATGACACCATTTGGGTGATAGTAGATCGATTAACTAAATCTGCCCACTTCTTGGCTATTAAAGAGACAGACAAGTTCTCTACCTTAGCAGAGGTATACTTAAAGGAAGTGGTCTCGAAGCACGGAGTGCCAACCTCTATTATTTCCGATCGAGACGCACGTTTTACCTCTGAGTTGTGGCAAGCTATGCACAAATCTTTTGGCTCGCGTTTAGACATGAGCACCGCTTATCATCCACAAACGGATGGGCAATCGGAACGTACCATCCAAACCCTCGAAGACATGCTTAGGGCGTGTGTGATCGATTTTGGCAAGAATTGGGAGAAGCACCTACCGTTAGTGGAATTCTCCTACAACAACAGCTACCACACCAGCATTCAGGCAGCACCCTTTGAGGCATTGTACGGTCGTAAATGCCGATCGCCTCTCTGCTGGGCGGAGGTTGGTGACAGCCAGATCACAGGCCCGGAACATGTAGTAGACACTACAGAAAAGATTGCCCAGATTAGGCAACGCATGGCGGCAGCTCGTGACCGTCAGAAGAGCTACGCCAATAAGGATAGGAAACCGCTAGAGTTCCAGGTTGGTGACCGGGCTCTACTTAAAGTCTCACCCTGGAAGGGTGTGGTTTGTTTTGGAAAACGGGGCAAGCTTAATCTGAGATATGTCGGGCCCTTTGAAGTTACCGAAAAGATCGGTAAGGTCGCTTACAGATTGAATCTGCCTGAAGAACTAAGTGCTGTGCACAACGTCTTCCACGTGTCTAATCTAAAGAAGTGTCTGTCAGATGAAACACTCATCATTCCTTTCAAGGAACTCACTATTGACGAACAGCTACACTTTACTGAGGAACCAATTGAGATCATGGATCGTGAGATCAAAACCCTCAAACGTAGCCAGATACCCCTCGTGCGAGTCCGTTGGAACTCACGCCGTGGCCCAGAGTTTACCTGGGAGCGGGAAGACCAGATGAAGCGCAAGTATCCCCAGTTGTTCCCAAATGAAACTCCCAGCACTGAAGCTACAACCGAATTTCGGGACGAAATTCCAAACTAACGGGGGGATGACGTGACACCCCGTTGAAACGTTCTCACTTACACTAGCTTGTCAATGGCTGCCTTAACTTTCGGGATGAAAGTTCTTAAAACTTGGGGATAATGTGACACTCTAGGTTTTCCCGAGCAAATACCTTGTAATTACATTAGGTGTATGTATGTTATTAAATGAAAGTCGTGTTATCTTCTTGTTTTATGTGTGTGTGTGTATATGTAGTGTATATATATATATATGAGTGTTTGAGAGCCGAGACCACCAAGACCCGACTCGAGACCGCCCAGTCTCGAGTAAACCACATCGATTGGGCCGCAACCCTTGAGCCCACTCGGAAACCCATTAGGGTGCACCTACTTGGGTTTGTATAAAACCTATGTTGATGGCCAACCTTGCCACTTTTCAATCATCATCTCTCCTACACATACTCTCTCTCTCTCACTAAAACCCTAGTCACTAAAACCCTAGAACACCACCACAAACCTCCTCTCATCTCCCTCGGATTCAACCGGCGACAATCAAACGGTTCTCGGATTTGCTTGAGGTCAACATTCGGAAGCTCCTTCATCGATCCTTCACATTTTCTACACCCGAAATCCTTAGCCGGTTAGTGTTACTTTACAAACACTTGTATATGCATGATAAAAGGGTTGATTATGTGTTATGGTAATGGAAGTGTTTGCTGATTTAATGGGCATTGTTGAGTGGTAAAGATATTTTCTTGGCATGTATAATGGACACAAATATGCTTAGTAAATAATAGTCTTTGATGCTAGTTATGTGTTGAGAGGGATGATAATGTTGATTATAAATGATATGCCAAAATGATGTAACAAATACATGTATGATGTTATTGAACCAAGTGATTATATGCTAGATATAGAAACCGATGATACCCGTTGGTGATGTCCGAATCATGCAAATTGTTTAGAGGTTTGGATTGGTTTTAATGAACATGTTGATTGAATATGATATGAGTGTGTTAGAAATATTTGAATATGTGAAGAACAATATGAAGGTTAGTGAAAATATTTGAAATGCCATGTTTGATCTGTTTCTTTAGAAAAATAGACAAAGAAACATGTTTAATCGGATAGTACACAATTTTCATGAATTGGCAATCCTATTGGATAGTACGATCGGGCAGGTTCTAGAAGGTCTTGGTCATCAGGTGTGCGAGTCGAGACCTCCTGTCTCGACTCGAGACCATCAAACTACAACTCGAAACCGCGTGATTGCGACTCGAGACCATACGTGACAACTCGAGACCAGACAAAGCAGACATCAGGAACTTAAAATCAGCAAGGTCTCGACTCGAGATCTCATGATCCCGACTCGAGACTGGACTCGAGACCTCCGAGATTGCGACTCGTACCGGCATTACTCGAGATCTCACGGTTGTGACTCGAGACCGCACGTTCTCGAGTCGAGACCACCTTGTCTCGGATGGGCTGCTTGTCTCCGTTATTGGGCCAAAAATGTGTGGACTGTGCATACCATTCTGTTTGGATTCTGTGATGCTGTTAACTGTTAGTAGGATCGGATAGGCCCAATAACACTTATGATTTGTATGATAGGTGTTGACGTTTACTGTTTAATTGCTACGTATTAGAATAGGCTCGATGACTTGCTGGATAATCATATGTTATGCATTCAATGTGTTAGCTATGTGTAGATATACGTGATTACTTGTGTCCGAGCCTGACCTATACTGGTAACCATTTAGGACGTGGTGACCAGCACACTTAACCAAGTAAACTAACCTGCCGAGCAACCCAAGGTGAGTTCACAACTAATAAAGCATGCGTTCCCGGTGGTTGGGAAACGGAAACTTAAACAACGCTATCCCCTCGTAAGGGATACAAACCTACTTCTCTCCCCTTAAATGGGACTTTTAGTTAATTACTGTTTATACTGGATGCAACAAGCAACACTAAACAAAACTCTATCACTCAAGTCCTCACTTCTTAATACCGATTAGTCGCCGGGGTCAGGCGAACGGGTTATTAGTTGATAGCGCTATTTAGGTCTCACCAACCTCACACCGTGCCCGCGTATGGGATCGGGCGTGAACTAATGTACTCTGGCAACCGTCAATGATGATAGAACATTGATAAACGGGGCACTCTAATGAAACGTACGGATGAATAGTATTCGGTATTGTAAAAATAGTTTAGTCGCTTACTTATGGGGTAGCTCCCCATCGCATGTATAAACGGATAAATTAACTGGTGAAACAAGTTTTTGGTAACTAAAACTGGACAACTCGTGGACTCGCCAACATCTTTGTTGATACCCTTCTGCATGCTTTGCAGGTACCCAGTGACTCAGGAGCTTGCAGCTTGGGAATGTGTAGTGGTCGTTTAGCCCGTATGTGGGTTTTAAACAATCTGAACTATGAACCTTGTTTTGAGACTGTTTGGTTTATGCTTCCGCTGTTTGTTTAAACTGTTTTTTTCGAGCTTAAACTTTTAGAACTTTAAAATATGGTGTCTACTAACTATTGCGGTTGGTGAATATTTTTACTATTAATCAATGCTCAGTATAATTGATGGCTGGATCCTGGTCAGTCACGCCTCCAAGCGGTATTACTCCGCATGTGGATTTTGGGGGTGTGACACCGTGTTCAGTGAACACGACCCCGTGTTGGGTTTAAAGTTTCTGTTTTTTAGATCCCCAGCTACGGATGTTGGGCACGGCCCCGTGTTGCACCTCCAGGGCCCCGTGTCTGTCCCTCTGTAGCCCAAAAAACAAAACCTTTTCTGTTTTAAATCTGGGCACGGCCCGTGTCTGAGCTGGCACGGCCTCATGCTGGAGTCTGTAGAAAGATGCAGAAAATGCAAAAAAAAAATATATATATTCTAAAAATTAAAAGGAAAAAGAAAAAAATTGATTAGGCCATTAATTTTAAGCTTTCTCAGAATTATTGTGTCCTCGGCAACGGCGCCAAAAACTTGACGTGTGTGCGAGTGTGTGTAAATTTTAGATATATTTTAAGCACTTTTTACTCATGGATCAAGCTTTAAATTTATAAAACACGATACAATACTATCACTATACTACGTCTATCACTCTACACACGTTAGGGCAAGTGCACCCATCGTAGACGTAGTATAGTGATGGTAAGATACCGATGTCGTCAAGGACATAAGAACTTTTAATACCGGCTTATTGTTAACGTCTAATCTAACCAAATTTTGATAAAAGTTTTAAAAGTTTTAAAAGATAAACTAAAAATAAAAACGTAAATGAAAGGAAAAATAAATAAGCAAGAAGGAATCATTTGGTTCCAAGTCCTCATTTATGTATCCTTTGATGATTTCCACACTTTGGGCTTTTTAAGAGATTATCTTAGTTATAGTGGTAGGCCTCTCTTGTGAAGGCGACGCTACCCTCGGCTATATTGGTCTGAGTCAGCAGGGATACAGTCCCGCAAGGCCAGATTATTGAAGGATAATTAAATAAGTTATTAATGCGAAAAGTGGTAGGCCCTTCTTGTGAAGGCGACGTTACCCTCGGCCATATTGGCCTGAGTCAGTAGGGATACAGTCCCGCAAGGCTGGATATAGTTTTAATAGTAGTTAATTTATAAGGGATTACAAGCTGTTCTTACTTCCCCCGGTTTGATGCTATCTGCCTCAAGGGAAGTACTAATAAGCTTGAATCAGGTACTCGCAGGATCGATACACTGAACGAGCCAAGAACTTTACCCAACCACCCTTCTAACCCCCTTATAGGCAGTTAACACGCTTTATATAGACCGTAAAGACACGAATGAGTGAATCAACAAAACATGAAGAAATGATTAAATAAAGTCCACCTTCAATATAAAAAACTAGTATTAAAGTCATTAATACACACCCAGTTAAAAAGTTGCCAAAGATTGGAAAACAAAGTAATACATTAAAGATTTTTTAACCAAGTGATGTAAGAGATTTAGCCAAGCATGACCTTTGATTGACAATAACTCTTACGATCGATCTTGGATCCCGAGACTACTACACACTCTAAAAGATGATAGATGGATGATGGTGGTGGGTGTTGGTGTTGTAGTGGTGGTGGACTGATGGCAAGTGTGAGAGAAGTGGTTTGCCAAGGGATGCCTTTCTATTGAACCAAGCACCCCTATTTATAGTTGAAAACAGAGGTCTAGCACGGCCCCATGGTCTTCTATTTCTCTCCCTTCATTAACTACAGATGTCAGGTCTTGTACTAACACGCCCCGTGGTAACAGAGCACGGCCCCGTGGTGAGTGTACTTGCTGTACTATCACAGATTCTGCGAATCCAAGAGTTGATCACGATCCATGTTGAGTTGGCACAACCCCGTGTTGGTTTGTCTTTTGTTGTTGTCTTTTTCTGCAGAGTTGATCACATCCAAGAAGAAGGATCAACACGACCTGCCTAAGCTTCTGTCTTTGATATTTTTGTTGTTTTGGATGTGGATCAACACGACCTGCATCCAAGAAGAAGGATCACATCCAAGAAGAAGGATCGGCAGGTCGTGTTGATCCTTCTTCTTTGTATTTGTGTTGGTTTCTACTGTTAATTTATTCCTTTTATTCGTTTAAGCTCTTTTGATCCTATAAATTAAAAGTAAACAAAGAAACTTGTTTTTTCCAACATTAGTACCAAAAAATGGTCAATTTTATGACTTTTTTTAAGTAATTCATATGTTGCATTTTACGCACATCGATGCCCATCACTAGTGAGTAGTGATGGTTTTTTTCTAAATAATAAATTACCAATAACAATTTTTTTAAATAAATATTACATTAAAAAACCCTAAATTACAAACTAAAAAAACTAAACATTGCAAAGTAAAAAAAACTAAAAATTCTACGGCATCTCCCAACCCCTCTTTTCACATATTTCGCTTTTGCATTGAAGTAGGATCGACCTATGGGTTCGTTAAGAGTGTCGTGCGGTTGTAACATGACGTTTATATCACTATTTTTTTGGTTTTCGGTTAAGCGTATAATATACGCCTCGTAACGTTTAAGTTTTGAAGCCACAAGTTTTTCTTTTCTTTCTTTGGATTCGACTATTTCCACCAACCTAGCCGCTTTGAATTCAGTGATGGAGTCCACCACCGCTTCCTTTCCTCTTGTTGACGATTCACCACTTTTCTTGTGATGCGGCCTTGTGGGTGTATCATCTTGTTCGGGTTTGTCATCGGGTAGGTCGTTCAGATTCATTTCGGGCATGTTGATTGATATACCATCGTTCGAAGTAGTGTAGTTCCCGGACTTGGAAGTTTTGGATATTTTTGAACCTCCTCTTTTTTTGGAGTCGTCGACCCATCCATGTTGACCAACGAAACCGGTTCCCACTCCGGGTGATGTCTCACAACCTCCCATGATGCCATGTGTGGAAAAGATTTACATTTGTATGTCCGACAATACTCTTCTAGGGCGTTTTTGATGATAGTCGCCTCGTTTGCTCCGCTTTATGGATTTCGGGTCTACAAAATATAAAATATTTTATAACAAGATAAAAAATATTTTATAACAAGATAAAAAATATTTCATAACAAGATAAAAAAATATTTTATAAACAAGATAAAAAATAACAAAATAAAGTAATAACATTAAAAAAATACCAACTGAATGAAGCAAGCGTTAAATTTATTCATTTTTTATAACAAGATAAAAAATATTTCATAACAAGATAAAAAATATTTTATAAACAAGATAAAAAATAACAAAATAAAGTAATAACATTAAAAAAATACCAATTGAATGAAGCAAGCGTTAAATTTATTCATTTTTCGTTTCAAATCTCCCCACTTTGACGTCATTTGATCCATGTTACGTTCGGTCGAACCGAGAAGTTTGGAAAAATGTGCAATAACTCGACGCCAAAACAAGTCTCTTGTTTATTCATTTGATTTTTTTTTTCGGAGGTGTGCAAGTATGCCTTGACCAAGGCGACCTCCTCGGCGCTCGTACAAGCTCTCCGACCACCGGCTATTGGGATGAAATCTACATCGTCTTCTTCTTCTTCTTGAACCGATTCACTATCGTCATCGTCATCATCTTGTTGTTGTGGTTCACGATATGCACTGGCGAATTGGTGGATGAGATTGTTATCTTCAAGTGGGTCGAGTGACATTTGATTAAAAGGTTGGTGTTGAAACTGTTGGGTTTGAAACGGTGGAATAAAAGGTTGGTTTTGATACGATTGGTTGTTGGGAAAGGGTTGGGTTTGAAATGGTGGGATTGGTTCGGCTTCGTCATGCAAGCGAAATCTCGCTGGCTCGCCAAGATTAGCTCGAACCATTGGCCGTGTGTGTTTTTTCTTCGAACCCGAACCGTGTTTGCTTGAACATTCCATTTTTCGGTTAGAATGTGAGGTGTAGAGATGGTATTTTTGTGTGGGTTTAAAAGGTTAAAATAGATGGTTTATATATAGTGTTTAAGTTCTTTTTTAAAAATTAAAATGCCCAAACGGTCCCTTGACGATAACATGCAACGGTCGTATGCCTCTTTTCAATGCGTGATCCGGAGGACGCGTTTTGGCCACCACGCGTGATCACCTTGGGTGGCAGCGGTGTTCCACGCGTGGTCATTAACCCACAACATGCCACCAAGCTGCGCCCCCACTGCCCTAAGAATATCTACTACAAAACATGTTTTTAGAAGACGTTTTAGATTGTTTTTGACATGTCACCGTGTTTTGTTATTATGGATTTGTTTTTAGCAAATATTTTTGTTGTTTGTTTTTCCAAACAGTCACTCAAAATCAAACTACTGGCGAGTACATTGTATATACTTTTCATATATACTAACATACAGAGAGCATGAATGGTTTAAAATTTGAAAAGTAGTGATTTTCTTGGAACGGTTTTTTTTTTTTTTTTTTTGAACAGCAAAAAAGTAGTGATAATGTGACAATGTTTTTTTTTATGTTTTTTAGTTCCTTTACCGGGCGAGTTTGATGTTTACGAAGAATGTATATTTTTATTGGTGTGGCAGCTAAAAAGTCACGTTTTTAAGTGTTTTTATAATTCTTTATTATGGATAGTCCAACTGTTTATAAAATTTTCTAGAGTAAAATGCCCGGATGGTCCCTGTCGTTTTGTAAAATAACATCTATAGTCCTCAACTTTTGAAAATTACACTGGTGCTCCATGTGGTTAACTTTTTGTTACTCGGATGGTCCCTGAAGTGGATGGCGGTTAGATTTCTCCGTTAAGTCCATTTGAAATTATAAAAATACCCTTGCTTTTATTAAAATATAAGAAAAATATTCACACACACATATAGCTACATAAACACACACACACACTCTCTCTCTAAAACACACACACTCACCATCTCTACTCTCTCTCTCAAGCAAACCCCCACCATCACCATAGCCACCTGCACCACCACCTGCCGCCACCAGCACCACCACCTGCCAACACCACCACCTCACCTGCATCCACAATCAAACCCTCTCTGAAGCTCAACTTTAATCCAAGACATGAAACCCTCGCACCACTACCACAACCAACGACACTGTCGTCGTATGCTTCCCACCGCAGCTCCCTAGGGTTCCGTTTGGCCACCCTATTCCGATCCGTAGGTAGTGTTTGACCGTGATAATTATTGGCAGATCAGCAAAGATCTGAACTCGCCGGTGACATATAGAATTTGTGGCGGATCGGTTGTTGAAGGCGTTGGGGTATGGGAAGATGTATGATGTGTAGAATCCGTTTGATTGGATGGAGTTGATATCATTGCAGGGGAAGACAGTTTTGTGAGAAGAGGGTTGGGGAGTATCAGAAGGCTTCTGTGATGTCAAATTTGAATGGGGGTGGGGATAATCATGTCTTTAAGATGGATGATGATTTTTAATTCATGTTGTTTACACATTTACAACATGTTATTGTTGGGCGGTGGCAGGTGGTGGTGTGGGGGTGGTGGCAAGTGGTGGTGCTGGTGACAGCAGGTGGTGGTGGCCGGTTGTTTTGTTGAAGACAAAAGAGTTTGTGGGCCCCATACTTTCAATATAATAATATGAGTGTGTATAATATTTGTTTTTTTTTTATTTTTTTAAAGAGGGGTAAATAAGTAATTTCATATGGAGTTAACGGTGAAAACTAACGGACATCCACTCAAGGGAACATCCGAGTAACAAAAAGTAAACCATAGGAGCACCGGTGTAATTTCCAAAAGTTTGAGACTATATGTGTTACTTTACAAAACCACACGAACTATCCGGGCATTTTACTCAAAGTTTCTAATTGTATATACAGATAATGTGGGCTAATTAAGTGTTCTTTAGGAGTATGATATAATGGCCTTTCAAAAAATATAAATAAAAAATTAGGGTTGTACTTTTCAAAAAAAAAAAGTTAGGGTTGTCTCAATCATTATGGTTATGATAAATAAATAACATACTTCATTAAATAAGATTATTACTACCAAACTTTGTTTTTGTTTTTTTTTAAAAGTTATGTCCACTTAGTTCAAAAATTTATCTAGTAGTGTACGTAGTTTGATCAATTTAAATTGGAAAGTTTACGTAGTTTGATCAGTTTATCCCTGGTTTTTAGGATTTCTATTCTATTTTGTTGCTCATTGTTCTTTTAATCAATATTTTCTTTTTTATTTCCTCTCTTAGATTTGGATGTAATCTAAAATCCTTTTTCTATCAGCGAGATTCCAAGAAGCTTATTTAAATCAACTAATTAAGACACCAAGAGTAGAGAGAAGGCTCGGAGTAATATTAGATGGAATATCACTTGAAGATGAAACTTTTGTCTTTAAAAAGTTGTTAAGAGTTCTTAGATGAAAAACAAATATTAATTAATTTACACAAACTTAACAACCGACACGCTTAATGAAACAAGTAAGATTATAACTCTATAATTGTTAGTGGGTAACAAATATGCATCTTGTTTTTTTCTTTATGTGAAGTCACCAAATGATCAAATCATCAACGTAAAGCGATATATTACAATTTTAAATTTGTATTTATGCAAACTAGCAATTAAATCTATATTCAAATCAAGTGATCAAGAGATTAAAAAAAATAAAGAATAAAGAATGTTGAAGCTTCACTAGTTTGTCTCATTGTACAACTTTGCATTTTTATGAATTATACATGGATATTTCAATAAAGAATGTTGAAGCTTCACTAGTTTGTCTCATTGTACAACTTTGCATTTTTATGAATTATACATGGATATTTCAATTGAAAGCACAATTTTCAATTATGAATGAAGACTTTCTCTATTAGAAGGGGGGGGGGGGGGGGGGGGGGGGGGGTTGTACGATGGGCATGTGCCCACCCTCAATCAAAGATGAATCCGCCACTGTTAGCGACATTAAACAATTTGACATCGGCCACAAAGATAAAGGTGGAATCGGCCTCGGTTCTTTACATGACATGAACGTTAGTTTGTTAATAAAATGGTTGTGGTGATATAATAACGAAGAAGATATGTTGTGGCGAAGGGTAATCAAAGCTATAATAACGAAAATGTGAGCAGATTATGTGGAGACGGGCCGGAAGATGCGGGTCATTTATTTACCTCTTGTTATGTGGCAGCAGTTATTTGGCATAGGGTAACGACTTGGTGCGAGGTTCCACATATCTGTAACCATAGCAAATTTCAAGATTTGTAAGTTCAAGCATCCCTTCTAGAACTAGCAAGTGGTCTTTCATGCTAATTTTAGTTTTTTAGTTAGTTTTTTACTCAAAAGTCAAGTAATTGGACTTTTACTTTGACTTTCGCTTATGACCATTTTGGTCAAGTCAAAGTTCAATTAATTTTTCCTATATAGTCATTCTATCATAGGGTATAATTCCCTACAATTATACCTCGTGATTATCACGTTAAGTGAGTCAAATGACGAGTCAAACAAAGATTTATAAAACTTAAAACATAGCTTTCTGCATTTTGCGGTAAATAGACTTTTATGTATTAAATCCAAAACTTTTAACACCAAATCAGTTTGTTTATCATCATAAAAATTATTTTGACATGTTGGACTCGTCATAAGGCTCATTTGACCATTCAGAGCCGTATTTACGCATACGACCCAATGATGTAAATCATTTTAACAAGTCGTAATGGGTCAAAACACTTCATAACACTTTCAATTCAGAATGTAAGGTTTAACAAACCATATTACACAAGATCCTTCGCTTGTTTGGTGGTAAACCACATTCTATCCGATCTTCCGTTTAAACCATAATTTACTCTAACTATATAATTATCCAAATTATTAGGAAATACTTCAATTCTCTAAGCACGATTAAGCACATCATCAACAACACAAGTGAGTACATAGTTCTCCTTTTTCCTAAACTTTTGGGGTGATTCGTATATGCTAATTATATTTTTCCAAAGTTAAGAAACTTATTACATATGGTTTATACATACAATATACTTTCCAGTTTGTATGAAACTTGATGATGCGTCATCGATAACAAAAATACATTTATTAACTTCGGCCAAGCTGACCATCAGTATGTTATGGTGCTAGGATTGACACCCCATTCCCGCTTCCTAGGTTTATTTGGAAGTTTGCTTAGGAAATGACAGAAACTGTGCAATTGTTGATAAACCCTTTATAGGGGAGTAAATTACAAGTTTTGTCCTTTATGTTTACACCAAATTGCAGGCGCTGTCCTTTAGCGTAAAAGTTGACAAGTTCTGTATTTAATATTCTAAAATCTTGCACGTTATGTCTTTTAGGCCAAAGCTAGTGAGATTTTTTGGTTAAATCTGGTCATGTGCCTTGCACATGAGGTCATTTTTGTCATTTCATTATCCAGGGACTATTGTGCAAATAACATATGTCTAAGGACCTATTATGTACAAAAATTAAAGACATTAAAATAAAACAATTTATCTCATCCAATCTCATTCAGGTGCTCCGACACCTCCGACGAGTTTTCCGGCAAACCCGGAACACCCAAATCGTTCGATCAAATCCCGTTTTTATTGCGTTAATGCTTATCTCCATCTTATAACTATCCGATGCAAAGTCTTTATCTCGTAATTCGCTGAAATCCGTGATTATCTGGTAACCCAACATCACCTGAAAATCCCCTTTACGAATTTTATCCGTAACCGACTTCTGTTAGTATTAAGACAGACCCTTATACTTCATTCTAACTGATATACGTTAAATTATACATGTTTTATACCCTGAAACACTTCCGTTTTAAGCATTTTTGACCGAAAACATGACGTTTAGATACCAAATTCGGTACTTTTATATTTTCAGGTCTTAAACCGAGCATAAAGGAAAATTCTGATGTAAACGGACAAATTCTGATGCATTTCTGATGAAAAGAACAAAATTATGATGAATGCCAGGTGTGGCACGACCGTGCCATCTGACGGCACTACCGTGTCGGTCCTCCGATCTCGGAAGCACTGCAGTGCGACCAGGAGTGCCAACCTTTTCTCGGGCCGCACTACTGTGCAACCCGACGCATGACCGTGCCAAGGCTTAACCAACAATTCTGACTAACATTTCTGATGACGCCGCAATACCGTGCGGCCAGCGGCACTACCGTGCCGATCTGATGACCCAGGAAACTTGTCCACTAGTCCACTTGGCTGACTTGGGATCGGAGAAACTGACGTCACCCGACAACACCTGTCGCACGACCGTGCGACCCGTGGCACGACCGTGCCGATCAGAAAATCTCCTATAAATAGCAGCATTCGCTACTGGTTCAGTTGTTGGGTTTTTCTCCATGTTTCTGGGTGATTTCTGGGTTTCGAAGTAGTCCTGATCAGACCCTTTTGAAGCTTCAAGATCGAGTGGAAGCATAACCGATCCAACCCGTCAATTCCTTGCTTGTTTATGGTTCGATTCCTTGTTCTTGAACATGTATTCTGATCATTTTGCAAGTTATGAGCTGATGTTAGTTTATGTTTAATGTAGTTTATGTAATAGTAGTAATGAACTTGTTTCTTGAATAATCTTTATGTTGTAATGTTATTTGTATGAAACTTTAGTACTTTTTCATGTTTGAATCTTCATGATTATATAATGAACGTTTCGTTGATGTTGAGTTCCTGGTTATGTTTGATTGTCTTGGATAATGAATCTGTGGTTAGTGGGATGGTAACTATTTCTTGATTAATCACTTGTTTGTAGACTTTGTTTACACCATGAAACCGGACCAGGGTATTGGTTTTATACAAGATATATCTTATTTTGATTAGGAATACTTTCTTGCACGTAAGGGTTCTAACGAATTATATGGTATTGATTACATGTTCTTGCATGCGGTTTATGATCCTTGTTTAGTAGTTTTGGTCTGAAATTGCTGACATGGTAGATTTGTGTTCAAGACTTGTAAAGGTGAAACTGTTTGTTATATGATCTACATAATTGCTTATCCTCGTGGCTGTATTGTGACCATCGGTATTGCTTTCTTTGATAAGTGAGGTTAGGAATCCAGACACGGTAAATAACCTATCTTTAAAGATCCGCATGAATAAATATCAATAGATCGCTAGAATGATTTTAGGTGGTTAACGTGTGACAATCGCGTTAACTTTCCGAAGAATCATAATGCTAGAAATCCAGACCCGGTAACTAGCTGTCTCGAAATTAGAAAATTGATTAAGTGCTTTTGTGACATATCTGATAGATAACATGTCTAGGTTGTTTGTGAAACAAGATAATAGTATATTTATGTCTTAGTTGTAATTTAGATAATTTAGATAAATAACCATTCACTTATCCTTTTATCCGGTAATCTAATAACAAAGATTTAGTACTTAATAAACGCCCGTGTTCCATGGATCGATATCTAGCTCTTACCAATACTTTGCTGCATATATGATGGGATACACTTGTCCTTTGTTGTGTGTGTTTTAATGTTAAGGTATAAACCATTTTTATAAATATTAAAACAAAGTTCGTGTGGAAATTCACTGTATAAATATGCATACATAGACACGCACCAAGTTTTTGGCGCCGTTGCCGGGGACACGGCGAAATTAATGGAAAAATCTGAGTCATTATTCTACCGGTGTACAAACTGTTAATACTTGTGAATATTTGTACATCTTTGTTTTTATTTGTTTTCTTATTTACTAACTTGTTAATATCTAACCGTTTGACTAACTTTTCTTTTTCTGTTTTATTAACCAGCTAGCTGCTAACCGCTAACCTTACTAACATACTAACTTCTTATTTTATTATTTGACTAACATTTATTTCATTTTATTTAATTCAGTAATGTGTTCGGAATTGAACCATTTACTTTTATTTATCTCATTCCAGTATTTCTAATTCAGTATTGCACTCATTTCAATTCAGTTATTTCATTTATGTTTATATTTATATTTACGTCCATGTTCGCACGTCGAACCGCTTATATATATTATGTTATGTTTATTTCATTTCTGCATTTACTTTCATTTATTTATTTCCGTTCAGTTATTCTTGTTTTTATTTCTGTCCAATTAATTATTGAAATTAACCGTTTATTTAGATTTAAATTATACTCATTTGTTTATTTATTTACTTCACAAAAATAAAGTATAACTTTCTGATAACATCATCAGATTTTCAGATGAATTCAAATGAATTTATCAGATTTTCTGATGGATTCTGATAAACCCATTAGATATCTCTAAAAACAACAATTTTCATTTCTGATGAATTTACCAGGTTTTCTGGTAATTCTGATGGATTTATCAGAAATTCTGATGGAACGAAAACTTTCATCAGATTTTTATCAGAACTTATCAGATTTTCTGATATATAAAAAAGGGGAGAGAGTTTTCTCAAGGTTCTGATGGTCGTCATCAGAATTTCTGGTAAAATAGCCAAAAATAGTTTTTCGGACGTAAATAAGTAAATAAGCCAGTAAATATTTAATTAGATTTGTTTGAATATCTTATATATATATGTGTACCTTATATATTAGTGTTACTATTTAGTATTATTTCTTATATTATTATTATGTTCTTTTTTCTGTATAATGCCTTCCTTTTTACGTGCAGGCTAATGTCCACGCCCCCTGCACCCGCTAACGCTGAGCTAGCCAACGAACCAGAAAATAACCTAAGAAGAAGTAGGCGGCTTCGTGAAAGATCGCTTGTTATTGCACAAAGGATTGCGGACGCAATCGACGAACCACTGATACTTTCTGACAGCGAGAGTTCAGAGGACGAAACAGGAAGAATTATGGCAGAGGACAACCAGCCTTTGAATGAGACCGGCCGTCCAGGAGGAGAGGGCTTGCTACCGAGCATCGCCCGACCTACAATAGCAGCACCGAGTTTTGAAATTAAATCTAGTATTATTAACATGTTTCAAAATTCTGTGCAGTTTGATAGGAAGGATCACAAAGATCCAGGTCGACACATCGCATCATTTCTCGAGGTGTGCCCGACTTTCAAAATTAGAGACGTTTCTGAAGACGCAATTCATTTGCGACTCTTTCCATTCTCTTTGCGAGACAAAGCCCGATCTTGACTTTTGTCACTTCCAGCAGGTTCCATCACGACTTGGAACGAGATGGCAGATCTTTTTATGCAAAAATACTTCCCGCCGGAAAAGACAACTAAGCTTAAGAATCGTATTATGACATTCAAACAAGACGAAGGAGAATCTCTACACGCAGCTTGGGAGAGGTTCAAAAGGCAACTTGTGTTGAACTTCTACCAAGGACTCAACTACGACTCACAAGAACGTTTAGATGTTTATGCAGGAGGCGATCTTGGAACAAAAACACCCAATGAAGCCTATGCAATTATAGAAAAAGCTACCTTGAAGTTAAGTTCTCGTCACGGTGGAGTGCGAAATAAAGCATCATCTATTCCTGGAGTTCATCAAGTGGATACATATACGGCTCTAGCAGCACAGATTGGAGCTTTGGCAGCAAGATTTGATCAAGCTCAGAACATTTCGCAAGTACAATCATCATGTGAGCTGTGTGGAGTATCACACGAGCCAGGTATATGTGAGTAGGGTGTTATGTTTACATGCCACGAAGAGGTGGACTATTTGGGCAATCAAATTAGGCCCCAAAATAACCCCTATAGCAACACGTACAATCCGGGTTGGAGGAATCACCCAAACTTCGGGTGGAAAGCTAATTCCAATAACCAAATCCCACTCGGATATGCTCAACGCGCTCCCGTACCACAACAGTCTCAGGGGCAATCCTTTCAGCCCCAGGGACAATCTTTTCAGCCATCAGGGCAAACCTTTCAACCACGTTACAATAATTTAGGTTTAGGAAGCACTTCCCAGCCTCAAACCTCTCAAAGCAACTCGAAACTAGAGAAGATGATGGCGCAGCTGTTAAACAACTCCAACAATGCCAATCAAATATCTGAAAAGCGATACCAGCAGCATGAGGAGCGTTTCATGGCACAGGAAGAGGAAATGCGGAGACAGAAGGCATCAATACAAACCATAGAGAATCAAGTCGGCCAATTGGCCAAGATGTTGTCTGAAAGACCCCAAGGTAGTCTTCCAGGTAACACTGAACCAAACTCGAGAGGGCACGTTAAGGCAGTAATGACGAGGAGTGGTAAAACCACGGGAACTGACAAATCGGACTCACCACCGATCACTGATAGGTCCAAACTGACGCTTCAGACGAGGTGCACGCTAGGCGAGTCCCAGCAAGTACAACACAGTTCCAGGAGCCAGTTAAAGATTTCATTCCTCATGTCCCATATCCGAGCAGACTGAAGAAGCAGAAGAACGATGAACAACATGGTAAGTTTTTAGAGATGTTTAAACAATTACACATAAACATACCATTTGTTGAGGCGTTGGCTCAAATGCCTAAATACGCAAGGTTCTTAAAAGTCATCCTCACAAACAAGCAGAAACTTGAAAGTTTGTCTTGTGTGTTGATGAATGAAAACTGTTCAGCCCTTCTCCAAAACCGTCTACCTAAAAAGATGGGAGATCCGGGCAGTTTTACTCTTCCCTGCCTCATTGGCAGCATGCCTGTCAGTCACGCATTAGCCGATTTAGGAGCTAGCTTAAACCTTATGCCATATAAGGTCTTTGCTAAATTAGATCTGGGTGAACCTTCGCCCACTAGAATGAGCATTCGACTTGCAGATCGTTCAATCAAGTATCCGCGTGGATTCGTTGAAAACATGCTTGTTAAAATTGATAAATTTGTTTTTCCCGTGGATTTTGTTATTTTAGACATGGACGAAGATTCAAAAGTGCCATTAATACTTGGACGCCCGTTCCTCAATACTGCGAGGACGATTGTTGATGTAGCAGCTGGCCAAATCACGCTCCGAGTAAATGACGAGCACGTGACCTTTGATATTAAAAGATCATTGCAGCATCCACAAAGTCACGATGACATGCTTTACTATGTCGACATTGTCGATACTTGTGTAAGCTCTCATTTCCAAGGCACTATTGAAGAAATTGATACAGACACACATCTATTGTGTGAGAATCAACATGGCATTTCGCAGGAGGCCACGAAACTGAGCAGCCGGTTTTCCAAATCGGTGATGATGATTCTCAAAGTCCAGATCAATTTGTGGAGATTGACCATGAAGTTGAAGAAAAGTCCAAACCATCGGTTGAAGACCCACCGTCATTGGAGTTAAAAGAACTCCCACCGCATCTCGAATATGCATTTCTAGACGAGGAGTGTCACTTGCCAGTCATCATTTCAGCATCTTTAGCAAAAGAAGAAAAGAGACAGCTTCTCGAAGTTCTAACGCTCCACAAGAAAGCTATGGTGTGGAAGATTATGGATATCAAAGGCATTAATCCTTCTTTATGTACTCATAAAATTCTCATGGAAGACGATTACAAGCCGAGTGCACAACATCAAAGGCGTTTGAATCCTAATATGCAGGACGTGGTGAAGAAAGAAGTAATTAAGTTGTTAGATGCATGGCTGATTTATCCTATATCTGATTCTGTTTGGGTAAGTCCAGTGCAAGTAGTACCCAAGAAAGGTGGTATTACTGTAGTTCCAAACGATAGGAATGAACTTATTCCTACCCGTACCATCACCGGATGGCGAGTTTGCATCGATTATCTCAAACTCAACGATGCCACCCGTAAGGTCCACTTCCCGCTTCCATTCATCGACCAGATGTTGGAACGTTTATCGGGGAAGTCATTTTTCTGTTTTCTGGATGGGTTCTCTGGGTACTTTCAAATTCCTATCGCTCTTGAGGACCAGGAAAAGACTACTTTCACATGTCCCTTCGGCACATTCTCCTACCGACGTATGCCTTTTGGGCTGTGTAATGCACCAGCCACATTTCAGCGCTGCATGGTAGCTATTTTTCATGACATGATTGAAGACTCCATGGAGGTATTCATGGATGATTTCTCTGTTTTCGGGAGTTCTTTCGATCAGTGTCTTGGAAATCTGAAAAGAATGTTAATGAGATGTGAGGAAACTAATCTTGTGCTTAACTGGGAGAAATGCCACTTCATGGTAAAAGAAGGGGTAGTTCTTGGGCACAAAATCTCTGAAGCCGGGTTGGAAGTTGATCCAGCAAAAGTGGATATCATTTCTAAACTTCCTCCCCCTACCTCGGTCAGAGCGATTAGAAGTTTCCTAGGTCATGCAGGGTTCTATAGGCGATTCATAAAAGACTTTTCAAAAATCGCAAGACCTATGACCCGTTTATTAGAAAAAGATGCCCCATTTGTGTTTTCAGACGAATGCATGAAAGCTTTCAAGCAGCTGAAACAAAGGCTTATCGAAGCCCCTATTCTAGTTGCACCAGATTGGGCATTGCCATTTGAGATAATGTGCGACACCAGTGATTACGCAATAGGAGCAGTCTTAGGACAGCGAAGGGAGAAGCATTTTCATCCTATTTACTATGCCAGCAAAACTCTACATGATGCTCAGGAGAATTACACGACTACAGAGAAGGAGCTTTTGGCAGTAGTTTATGCTTTCGACAAATTCAGGTCGTACCTTGTGTTGTCTAAAATAATTATGTATACGGATCATGCAGCAATCAAATACCTTTTTAGCAAACAGGACGCAAAACCGCGTCTTATCAGATGGATCTTGTTACTACAAGAATTTGACATTGAGATCCAAGACAAAAAGGGAGCTTTGAATGTTGCAGCCGACCATCTCTCGAGACTTGAGCATGGTAATTCAGAAAATTTGATGGAGGTACCAATTAATGACAATTTCCCCCACAAATTTCTTTTGAGTATCGAGATGAATAACGAGTCACCATGGTTCGCCGATTTTGCGAACTACCTCGCATGTGGAATCCTTATCAAAGGATTGTCATATCAGCAAAAGAGGAAGTTCTTTGCAGATTTGAAGTATTACATTTGGGACGAACCATACTTGTTTAGAATCGGAGCCGATCAGGTGATCCGAAGATGTGTATTTGGAGAAGAGACAGCTAGTATTCTGCGCCACTGTCACGAAGGGCCGACCGGAGGTCATCATGGAGCAAACTACACTGCAAAGAAAGTGTTAGACTCTGTGTTTTACTGGCCCACAATCTTTCGTGATGCGCATGAATGGGTTAGAGCGTGTGATGCTTGCCAGAGGGCAACGAATATCTCCGCACGCAATGAAATGCCTCAACATCCAATGCAAGTCTGTGAAGTCTTTGATATATGGGGTATCGACTTCATGGGACCATTTCCAGCCTCACGAGGTAACAAATATATCCTAGTTGCTGTAGACTACGTCTCAAAATGGACCGAAGCTCAAGCTTTGCCTACAAACGATGCTAGGGTAGTTGTGAGGTTCTTAAAAAGTTTATTCGCCTGATTTGGTGCTCCAAAAGCACTAATCAATGACCGCGGAACGTATTTTTGTAATGCGCAGTTAGAACGAGCCTTGTTCCATTATGGTGTTCATCACAGATTGGCTACGCCATATCACCCTCAAACCAGCGGGCAAGTTGAGGTCACAAATCGGGGATTGAAAAGAATCCTTGAGCGGTCCATTAATAACAACCGCAAGGATTGGTCAGACAAGCTAGATGACGCTTTGTGGGCTTTTAGAACAGCATTCAAGATGCCTATTGGGACCACTCCCTTTAGATTGGTTTACGGAAAAGCTTGTCATCTACCTGTCGAGCTAGAACACAGGGCATTCTGGGCCTTGAAGACGGTGAATATGGATTTAAGAAAAGGAGGTGAAGCCCGTTTTCTACAAATTTATGAGCTTGAGGAGCTAAGAAACCATGCCTATGAAAGTTCTAGCAGATACACGGAGCGAGTCAAGAGATTTCATGACAAGAGGTTGAGAGACCATAATGATCTCCGTATAGGGGATCTTGTCTTGTTATATAACTCAAGACTGCGTTTATTCCCCGGGAAGCTAAAATCCCGATGGATGGGTCCATACAAAGTTAAGGAAATATTTCCGTACGGGGCCGTAACTGTCGAGGATCCAAGCGGGAAAGTTTCAAAGTCAACGGTCATCGTCTAAAACTCTACATCAACGGACCGGTTGACCCGGCGGAGGAAATTCTCGAACTCCACGTCCCTCACACTTAAAACAAGTGTGGGGAGAATGAGTCTAGCTATAGACTCGCCGACAAATTTAGCGAGCGTGTTTTCACACGCTAAGGGTAATTTTGTATATATTAGTTTTTAATATTTAATTCGTAATTCGTTAATTTTTCGATTTTAAACGTAGGAACATACGATCTTGATCCATAATTTTTTGGAAATTTGAAGTTAATTAATTGTTAAAATATATGAAATAGTGCAAAAATGGAAAAAATTGGGTGAAAATTCGGAGTTAAAAGCTTACTGTGAAAAATAACACACAAAGGCCCAGGTGTTGCACGGTCGTGCCAAATCGGCATGGTCATGCACTCCATAGTAAAAAATAGACCAACAACTCGTGCATCGGACGGTCATCGGATCGCACTACCGTGCGACCGTTGCACTACCGTGCAACCCGATAACACAGGTAGAACCTGGAAAGCGATCCGGGGTGGCACGACCGTGCCACTCGTCGCATGACCGTGCGCATCGAAATCCGAACAGTAAAAACTGGGGTATTTAAACGAATCTGCATAAAAAACATATCATATTTTCGAAACCCTAGTTGCTGCACGGGAGTTCCAGGTCGCCTACACCTAAAAATCAACCTATTTTTGCCTAGATTTCGCTTCAATCATCTTCCAAGGTATGTTTCCTACTTGTTTTGAAGATTAAACTTAGTTTCTGACATAGATCTGATGTTTTAATCAAGAAATTTTGGGGTTTTCTTCATAAAAGTCAAATAAACCCTTGTTCTTGAGTGATTAGTGTTAAATCGATGGTTCTGATGCTTGATTCGAGGTCTATTCACTGATTACAAGTTAAATTTTGAAAGATACAAGTTAAAATCAGTAAAATAGACTGTTTTCTGATGAAAATTGCTGTCGCACGGTCACGCCATTGAAACGGCATGACAGTGCCGGTCGGAAATCAAGTACAGATCATCGATCCAGAAATGCGATGCCGAGTCGCACGGTAGTGCCAAATCAGCACGGCAGTGCGACATGATTTCTCGGAAACAAGCCGTTGACCGATTACGAATGGCACGACAGTGCCACCAGACGCACGACCGTGCGACTGCTGAAACGATAACAAAATGTTTTAAACAGCCTGTTCCGGTGGCGACGATGAAATTTTTATATTCTGCTCTTATTTTGTTGTATTCCTGTGTGCAGATGAATCATAGATTCCTCCAGTTCAGCAAAAACAAAGCAAAAGAACAACCCTGTATTGCAAGATTACAAGCTTTATGGAACAGACGGGGACAAATCGGTGAACCAAGAAGAATCAATCGGGAGACTTTGACAACCCTAAACCAAGAAGAGAGGCTATCCGACATGATGTCACATCCGATGTCAAGGTTGTTCAACATTGCACGGCCCGTTTATCTTGAGCTAACATTGGAATTCTTCGCTTTATACACTTATGAAAAACCAAGAAGCGAAAATCCAGACTTTAAAAACAGGGAAACAATACAGTTCAGGTTGGGGAGAAAGTGGCATAAGTGGTCAGTTGCTAGACTTGGAAGAAGATTGGGCATATACTCAGCTGAAGATATTGATTCAGAACTTTTCACCAATATCTACAAGTTTGAAAATGATCAACAACGGGCTAACTTTTGGGCACAAGTGGCAGTTGAACCACCCTACGAAGCTAGAAAAGCTAAAGCTTCACGACTACGAGACCCGCTTCTGAGGGTCATTCATCAGGTCATGAGTCACACCATCTGTGGGCGCATGGACAGTGCAGGAAACTGTCCCACTCCGGATCTTCTTTTCTTATATTCCTTAGTGATTGGAGTGCATGTCAACCTCGCAGCTAGAATTGCTGAATTCTTTGTGAACAGCGCGGGGAGAACTACAAGCAGTGAAATCCATGGTGGTGAATATGTGACTCAGTTGGCATACAACTTGGGTATTATGACAGATGATGTAGTCAACGGTCTCACGATGGTTCACGCAGGAGGAGATGTAGATATGAGGTCTTTTAGAGCGATGGGTCTGGTAGCAGATACAGATAATGGCCCGCGACTGAGGGGTCTAAATGGGGAAATATAGGATCCGCTACCGCTACCACCACAGGACGAGGACGTCAACATGGAGGAGCATCAGGTACTCGAGCCACCACCACACGACCAGCCACCACACGATCAACCACATCATGAAGAGCACCAGCATTAGTATCAACACCAGCAAAACTGGCCTCCAGGTATACCTTCCTACCCTGAATTGTACCAGCAGTTCCAGCATATGCAGATCTCTCAGGACACTATGAGAGCAGACCAGGAGGCTATGCGAGCAACTCAAGACGCTATGAGAGCCGACCAGTTAGCTATGCGGGCATCTCAACACACCATGCGGGAGGAGATGTATGCAGGTTTTTCCTACATCTTCGGAGGGCTACAAAGCGTATATCCTAGCCACTTCGGCAACCCTCCACAGTTTCCGTTTGGAGACACAGGTAACTATGGGGCGGGTTCATCTAGAACACGCCACCATGATGGCGATGATGATGAGGAGTAGGAGGAGGTAGGGCGAAACAATTCAGAAACTAATGTTTATGTTATTTCTATTCAGTACTTTGTTTGGGATATTTTTAAACTTTATGTCTGTTTTAAATATTTAAGTAGTATGTTTGCTTTGTTTGAATAACAGATTTGGTTGAATTATCTAACATTTTGTT
The DNA here is from genome assembly GCA_030545235.1 of Helianthus tuberosus. Lineage (NCBI taxonomy): Eukaryota > Viridiplantae > Streptophyta > Magnoliopsida > Asterales > Asteraceae > Helianthus > Helianthus tuberosus. The sequence goes on along the minus strand of JARYGA010006617.1, from coordinate 780 downwards.
CAATGGTAATGTTGACTATTTTAGCGAGTGACATAATTGGCAGATTTATAAAGAAATGCCCACAGAGTTGAGACGACTTCAATCAAAGTCTACTCAAACAAGTCAACTCCAACTCTGAGGGAGTACCTCTTTCCCTTTTCACATTATTAGTTTAGCTCTTCATAATTGCTTAACTAATATGTATTTCACATTGGGGACAATGTGAAGTTCAAGTGTGGGGAGGGGTTTAAAAGGTTCTAAAGGTTTTAAACTTTGTTTGTCCTTAATTGTTCTCATTTTTTGTATATATTTTCGAAAAATAAAACAAAAATGGTCAATTTGTGTTCTTTAGAAAGCATCAAATGTGATAAAAATCGACAAGCTAAATTAATTTTTGAAAACGATAACTAAAAAGCGTGATAAAACAAAACGAAAGACTTGCATGTTTATCCTTATATTTATACCCATTCCTTCCGTTTACGCGAGCATATTTTTTAGCCTCTACAGCTTTCTTGTCAAATGCTTCTTTGTTTTTGCGGAAAAATGAGTGAGCCGGATGTTTTATGTAATTTAGAACTTGTCATTTGTATACTTTTCAAAATCATGAATATGTGAAATTACATAGAAATGATAGAGGCAATTAGGATAACCCCTTTGTCATCCTTTTTCTTTGTTTATATCCCGCACCATCATTATCCATTAGTTCGCCATGTTGAGCCTATTTTCCGTATTTTTCTTAACTTTACCCAAATATTAAACTTACTTACCCAAATATAACCTTTTCATATTTACCCTTATTTT
>JARYGA010006616.1:0-68549 GCA_030545235.1 Helianthus tuberosus | reverse complement strand
TCTTCCACTCATATTCTGGGCAGAAGTAGTGAACACGGCTTGCTACATTCAGAATCATGCCTTGATAAAAAAACGTCACATGAAAACTCCATATGAATAGTTGAAGGTCAAAAACCCTCGGTGCAACACTTTCGCACTTTCGGCTGTCCGTGTGTACTTCTCCTCATGGATTCCAGAGGAAAATTTGAAGCTCGAGGAGATCCATGCTATTTCATTGGGTACGCTAAAAATACTTCTTATCGTGTGTACAACAAGGTCAAGAAGCAGATTGTGGAAGCATATCATGTGGATTGGCTGGAAGAAAATCCAAAAAACGCTCGCATTGGACCTGAATGGCTATATGATTATTCCTTCTTGTTTAAATCATTTCCTATTTTGTCTAATGAAATTGTTGATGCAGGAGTTACAGCAGCAGAGATGCCTATTCCCGTTGAAGATGAAGATGAGGATGTGCCCTTGCAGAATTTAATCAAAAAACTCACTGTGAATCCATCAGGATTCGACAAAGAAACTACACCACAAAGTCACTCCTCCACTGCTCAGGAGCCGATTCCTGAACCTTCAACGGATATCCTTAATGGTAAAGCCAACAACACTGAAGACTCTGCTGGACCGTCAAACGTTTAAGGAGCTTCTTTGTTTCAAGAAGCATTTCCATCAGATTACACTGTAGATCCGCGCGTGATCAACACCGCTGCACCAAGTGAGGGGGGGGGGCATCTAGAATAGTATCAATAAGCTTTTCAAATTTGCAATCAAACCTGCATGTCCCTGCAACAGCAATTCCACAGCGTGTTCAGAAAAGTCACCCAATCACGAATGTCATTGGCCTAATATCTGCTGGTGTTTAGACCCGCAGCAAATCTAGAGACATCAACTCGTGCTTATACTCTTGCTTAATATCACAGATTAAGCCTAAAAACATTAATGTTGCTTTGCAGGAACCTGGATGGGTTGATGCGATGCATGACGAGCTCAATCAGTTCGAACGGCTTGGAGTATGGAAGCTTGAAAAGCTGCCTCAAGGAAAACGAGCTCTTGGCACACGATGGGTATTTCGTAACAAGCAAGATGATTCTGGAGTGATTGTAAGAAATAAGGCCAGATTAGTAGTCCAAGGTTTCAGTCAGGTCGAAGGTTTAGATTATGATGAAGTATATGCCCCAGTTGCACGTCTGTAAGCCATCTGTATTTTCCTGGCATATGCATCCTTTATGGGCTTTACAGTCTATCAAATGGATGTAAAGATGGCATTTCTTTATGGGAAGGTCAAGGAGGAGATCTATGTTGCTCAACCGTCGGGCTTCGTTGATCAAGAAAGAAAGCTATGCCTACAAGCTGGACAAGGCTCTGTATGGTTTACACCAAGCACCCCGTGCATGGTATACTACCCTAACAGAACATTTGCTCGCTCATGGGTACACTTGAGGGACGATCGATCAGACGCTGTTCATAAAACGTGTTGACAAGGACATCATCCTAGTTCAAATATACGTTGAAGACATCATCTTCGGATCGACAAATGATGCACTTTGCAAGGAGTTTGAAGAGGTCATGAAGAGGAAGTTCGAGATGAGTTCCTTAGGAGAGATGACAATGTTTTGGGGACTGCAAGTCCGTCAGAACAATCAAGGAATCTTGATTCACCAAAGTAAATATGTAAATGATGTTCTTGCAAAGTTCAGCATGAAAGACTCAAAGCCAATAGACTCCCCAATTGCAGAATGGGCGTTGTTGACTGAGGATCCAGAGGGAAGTCCTGTTAATCAGACAATGTATCGCTCCATGATCGGTTCATTGATGTATCTGACTGTAAGTCGGCCAGACATTCTGTACGCCGTTTGTCAGTGTGCTCGTTATCAGGCTAACCCTAAACTCTCTCATCTAACTGCTGTTAAAAGAATTTTTAGATATTTGAAGGGAGCTCCTAAACTCGGACTCTGGTATCCCAGAGATTCAGACTTTGATCTGTTTACCTTTTCAGATAGCAACTTTGGAGGAACAGACAGGGATAGGAAATCTACATCAGCTGGATGCCAGATCTTGGGAGATAGACTCATCTCTTGGCAGTGCAAGAAGTAGCAGACAGTGTCTCTCTCCACAGCGGAAGCAGAGTATGTTGCAGCGTCTGCCTACTGCTCCCAGGTTCTTTGGATGTAACATCAGCTGGAGGATCACGGTTTGACTTATCTTGATACAACCATTTATTGTGATAACGATGTCGCTATCCAGATCACTAAAAACCCTGTTTTTCACTCCAAAACAAAGCTTATTGACATCAAAATTCATTTCATACGAGATTGCTTTGACAGAGGTCTTATTAAACTTGAACAGATCCATACTGATGCTAACACAGCGGATCTTTTTACAAAATCTGTCAGCATCTCTAGGTTCAATGTGCTTGTAGACCTCTTGAAAATGATACGCTTCACCGACTGAGCATCTTTAAAAAAAAAACCTTTAATGTATATAATAAATAAAGGGGTTTTATGAATAACAGTATCTCATCCGGTAAATTTGGGCATAAAGTATTCTACTTTCGCACAAATTTAGGGGGGAAAAGTTGCTGGGAAATGAAATGAATTTTCGTGTTTAAAGAATTGGATTAACACATGTAAGGTTTCAAAGTTGAACAGGCTAGGATCCACTGCGATGTGTTGATAGGTCTAACGCTCGAAAAGCAAAAAGAAGCAAAAGTGATACAAACATAATGGATTGGACATCTCGTGGGTAACAGATCAATGGTGTATGATTTCATGGTCTTAAATCCTGCGTTGATAGATAGCTAACGTCTGAGGTTTTGGGTCTTTATGCTGATAAATCATCCGGGATATCAGGGCTGTCCCTCTGTTGCATCCAGACTATATGTAGACCTGGGCACTGTCAGGATATCTTGCAAAAGAGCCATAAATGGGCCAAAACCTTAAAACGAAAGAAATCTCACTCAAAAGAGAATTCCGTGTGCTATTAAAGCCAAATCCATACCGTTAAAGGTATCTGTCTTGCCCTCGTCAGAACTTCTTTGGTCTCTCTGTTGTACGGAAGTACTGACCTGTTTACCAGGAAGTCTGGCGTTGAAAAGTCTTAAGGATGATCTCAGTATACTCACCCGCTATGATGAACTGTTGTGCTTACCTTGATCGCGGGGGTATGCCTTGAAATGGGACACACGGATGTTTCAGTATAATTCTACCTTAAGCGTATCACAAAGCTAAAAGTTGAAGTTTGGGCGTTGGATTTAAGAGGACAAGCATATTAACAATCGCGTGGATCAGTCCAAGTAAGCAAAGAGCCGAAAAGTGTCCCTTAATCTGTTCGAGAACGATTTGATCCCGTGGCAGTCTTCCCAATTTACCCCAGTGTTAGTATAATTTCCATATTATATTATATTTTATTTTATTAAGTGTCAAATAGGTGCTCGGTGAGTTGTTTCGTTGATTTTGAAGGGGGTATTTTGCTATCTTGAAAAGTTGATTAATATAATAATAAAAAATGGATCTGGATGGCCCACCATCTTGGATGGGACCCATCAGGAATTGACCTAGTCAAAGCCTGAACAAATCCATCATCTCGGACCAAGCATCCGAGATGGGCCTGGCCCATAAGCCCATCCGGGGTATTTAATGAGAAAAGGACAAGAGTCCGAGTCACAATCTCGAATCATCTCGGACTGACCTTTTAAGATTCTCTCTCAGCTTTCCTCATCTCGGACGATTTTAGACCATCTCGGACCCATTCCGGACTGAAGGTACATGATTCCGGACCACAGAGTAGCATCCCGGATGATCTCGGACCAGAGATCATCATCACGGATGATCTCGGACTGGGAGATCACCATCTCGGATGGAATGACTATGTCATTCCGGATGAAGAGGTCCATCCGAGATGAACCCTCACCATTCCGGACCTTGACCAGGGTTGACTTGAACCTTTTAAGACTTGGACCTTTGAACTGCCTATCTGGACTGCTTTTTGAACCACGTGTTGGCTGATGTTTGAACTATTTGACGTGGTGACTTTGTTGACCCGTCAGTAATTCAAATATAAGCTAACTTTCCTTTTTAAAAGAATCTAACTTTTGTCGTTTAGTGCAGAAAATGGTTGGTGCTATGATGCAGGAAAAGAACCAACGGCAGTTGGATGTCAATGAATTTCATAATCAAGCAGGCTACTTGTCGGATCCTCTAGCAGATCAAATAGAGTTATTTGGATCTCTTATCAGGGGTCTGAACAATTGTCCTCTCACCCACGCTTTAAGAGCAGAACCAGTCATGTGCAACAGCTGCATCAATACTTTTTGGAACACTACAAAAATCAATAGACAAGGTGCAGGTTCGATTGAAGCAACAGTACAAAAGACGAAGATTATTGTGACCGAGGCAATAATACGAGAAGTCTTAAGACTAGGAGATCAGCCGCATCATCCTGCATCGTACGATCAAGCTAGAGTTCTTGCTGCACTGCAAAGGATGAGTTATGAAGAAGGTTATCCAATAGTTTTGAAGAAACTATTTCTGCCGTATTGGAGGCTCTTGGTACATTTTTTCCTTCAATGCATTGCTGAGAACAAGGGTGGATTTGATCAGCTCAACAAGACGCAAACATCAGCAATTCTGGCGTTAGTGAATGGATGGGATTACAATTTTTCAGCTTTCATCTTTGATAATATGAAGAAAATGCTCGATGATCCGAAAAAGAAGATTTTTATGCTATATCCAAGGTTCATTCAGATGATTCTTGACGATCGATACCCTACGTTGGTCAAGGGCCCAAACTTTATCAACTTAAAGCTAATGGGGCCGAGCTGCTTTGAAAATGCTTGTAGAAACAAAAGAGCAAAGCATCACAACTTTAAAGGAAGAATAGCTCTTGAAAAGCATGGTAGATTTGCAGATGATGTACAAGGAGCTCCTTTTGCCCCAGCTCCTCCAGTTGTCCCTGTTGCTCCAGTTCCGCCTCAAATCAATGCATAAATTGCGGAAGAGCATGACGTACAGCTCATGCAGCAAGTACAACAGGCAGCTGATGATGAAGATGAAGTTCAATTTATTGATTCAGAAACGAAAACAGGCTCTAGTGAAGAAACAAATTCTGAAAGCAAAATAGAGATAGTGATGTCTGATAAGGAAGAGGATGACGTTCGCAAGCCTGTGCCCATGACTTCTGAGAATCTAGCAGCATTACTTCTAAGTTTACAGGGTGGTGATGGAAACCCTCCATCCGTCTCCACTGCTGATGACCAAGAAACTATTGTCGCATCACAAGTTGAAATGGAAGTGGAAGTGACTGATGATGTTACTGAAGAATCAACTCTAAAGAAACAAAGAACCGACACCGCACTTGATGACATTCCTTCTGGGCCTTCAACTGGCCCTGAGTCCACTCCTATCATTGATCCTCAACCTGATCCACAAACAAAAGATGCATCAAAGAAAACAAACTTAGAGGACCCAGATTTATATGATTTCAACTTTGATTTTGAAGCCACCCCTCACAGCCAGACAGTTCTAGTGGTGGCGTTCGATTTGAAACAGGAAGCTCAAGTGGGGGAGGCAATACTGAGCATGATGAAGCAGCTTTTCGTTATGCAGCTGAGAAACGTTAGATCTTTGAAGGAGAAAGTGATAGTGATGAAGATGAATACGTTAAAAGATTGAAAAGGCGTGTGGTCGTATTGGAACAGGGTGCGGAGCTGAAGAATGCTCAGATCATTTCTCTCCAATAAGATGTTGACTTGAAAGAAGCCTAGATCTCATCACTGCAATCACAACTCACCAACAGAGATCTCACCATAGATTAGCTGCAAGGTGATGTAGGGATGTTGATGTACACTGTTTACGGTCTGAAGGCAAAGCTGGAAAAGAAATTTGGAAATGAGTTTGTGGATAAAGAAGATGAACAGTTTTATGTTGGAAGAATAGAACGAACTCCAGAGCAAAGAGCTGCAACACATGCAGCAGCTGAAGCAGAGCGTGCAACAGCTTTAGAAGCTTATTTGGCTGCTAAACCAAAGAAACAAAGCAGCAAATCTAAGAAGAGGCAAGAACAGAAAGAGAAAGAGAAGCAAAACAAAAAGCAATTGTTGGTGATGAAGAATCAGGATTTAAATCCTCTAGATGAGAACTTTCAATTGAAGGATCCAACACGGAGGCCAGACAGATTGGTGATGGAATTAGGATCTTCTCACTAAGATGAAGTTGGAAACAAATCAGAAGTGGCGTGTTGGAGGTATGAACCAGATAAACAGATGTGGCTGATTACACGAAAGAGTGGGCATAGGGAGTATTATGGCAAGGAGAGTCAATTTGAATCTTGGACCAAGATTGACTTGAAAAGTCTGTTACGTGCTCCTTACTTTGATACAGATTTGAGCAAGAGAGGCATGGGTTGGGCATTTCACTCAAGACTAGAGCGAGAGGTGAAAAGCAAATTTGCAACAATGAAAACTGCTAAGCCCACAATCCGGAGAAACCCTGAAGTTCGTGACCCTCATACCAAACGCACTGTCAAATCAGTTATCTGGCCAGCCACTGATAAAAAGAAGATCATTCCTATCTCCAAAAAGTTTGAAAAAGGGAATCCTGAAAAACTTCAAATTCCGGGCTTATGATCCGAAGATGGCAGAAGCAGTTATAGTCACTGAAGAACAAGCCATCAGTGTTCCAAATTCCTATGATTTGATGAGCTTTCATGAGGAAGATATTCTGATTCTCTCCAATCATCAAATTCGCACAAATAAGAAGTATGAAGAATGTGCGAAGGCTTGGACGAGTGCTGCTGCCAATATAATAAATCATCACTTGTTTGCTCCAGATCAAGACGAAGGTGGTCCTCAGGTATGATGCAGCTACTGATCCAATAAACCTAGGGGAAGATTGTTAGGCCCTTAAAGGTTTATGGATAAGTAGTTTAGTGGATTAGTAGGAGTTTGCGGTTAATGGTTGTAAATGGGCTTTTGGGTAGATTGGGCCTAGGGTTTAGGGAGCATCCTCCCTAATCCCTCTCTATAAATAGTAGCTTATGTCATAGGTGCATGGTTGGTGATTTTGGGAGGTCTTGTATTAGACAATCATTTGTATGCAAGATTTGAACTTTTGAATACATAATCATCCTTCTTTCATCTCTTTGTTTCTTTGCAACTTGTTTGTGTGATTCCGCCACCTTACGAGTTGTGCGATATCATTGTGATCTCGGTTTCGGGACTTACAGGAAGTGAATGCATTGTAAAATGTGTTGTAAAACTCTTCAGCCATGATTCTTATCTTTAAACAACCTGCAAAATAGGCAAACACTTTGATTAAATCTGAAAATTAAACACAACAGTGTGTTCGTACGAAGCTGAACGTAGCTTGATCAGACAAATGTGAGTTTGTACGAAGCTGGGTTCGTACGAAGTCAGATTTCACAAAACCATAATTTTTAACTTGGTTAGTGGGTTCGTACGAGGCTATAGGTGTGTGGCTTTGTACGAAGCTATGCTACGATGAACAAGTTCATGTTTTTCACTGTTTTGAATATGATTTTGTTCGAATTTTGATTTGAAACTTTGTAGGGTTGTTTAAAAATGTTTTTAACACGTTATATCAAAAACTTAGACGATTTTAACCGTGAAATATCTGTAGATCTGAGTTTAAAGTTCAAAGAAAATGAGAAGAATATGAGTAGAAGTAGAAGTGTGAAGAAGAAGATGAAATTAGCTCTGAATCTGATGTAGAAGCATGAATCTCCGTGTCTTCAATCCTAGCAATCAAGCACCCGCTCTGATACCACTTGTGAATTAAGGATCGTGATCGATTCCTTCTCCGTTGAATACTTATAAACACAAATAATATGCGGAATCCAAATACGTGTGTGGATCAGACACTCTGAAGTAATTACAACTGTTTTCTATTACTGAATATGACAGTACAGAACTGTGAAAACGAACGGGCAGAGCTTCGCCTCAAGAATGCCCAAAAAATTACAAATGACTAACACAAGACACATATATATAGAAGTCTGGGTTCGCACAAGGCTGCCATGCCTTCGTACGAAGCCAGCTCCGTACGAAGCTGTTCTTTAATATGTGATCTTTATACTTCATTCAGTTCAACATCAGTCTTGTGTCATTTGTTTCAGCTACTTTACGTGATTGACGCAAGCGATAGACATATGCACTCACACTTCTCGTTCTGACCAAACACTCAAATCATAACACTGATTGGAGGTGTAATAGTCATCATTCCTTCTTCTTTTGTAAGCTTAATTTGATTTTTGAGCACTATGGTCAAACCTGCACCACTTATTCACAAATTTTTGAGAGTTTTGATTTTCAAATTTTTGTGGATTTTTATAATGATTGGATAATTGAACTGATGATCTTTTGTTGTTACTTTGAAAATTTTTAGAATTTTTAACATTTTGTTTTTGTTCCCCATTTTGCTTAGAAGTTGAACATTCATCTTTTTCAGCAAATGGTGGAACAGTTTCTTAAAAATTTTCTTTTAGTTTTAAAAATATTTCTTTTTTTATCATTTTTATCATCATCGGTGTCATTATTACAATCTTTAATTATGACTTCATCATAATTTATGACATTGTCACTTATTGGATTTTCAACTTAGTGAGTTTTATTCTTAGTGTTATGAGGTACAACCGTTTTTTATTTATCTTTTCCCGACTGTTTATACCCAATACAACGATTACAAAATTCATACTCGTCCTCCCCAGTTTTTCATTTTTATTGATTGGTTTTGGAACCATATGATCAAGTATTAAGGACAAGGCAACAAAACCTTTCAATTTATTTTTCAAAATCTCAATTTCATTATTTGCAATCTCAACATCTTTTTCAAGTTGAGTTATTTTCTCAAGAAGCGAGTTTACTGTAATTTGTTTTTCAAAATCATTTTTATTTAAAATCAATTTTTCATTTTCTAAAATTTTTATTTGATTTTTCAAATCTTTTTCATTTTGTTTTAAATATTTTTCAATTGTGTTAAATGCCATTTTAGTCCCTGTGGTTTGGGCCATTTTGGCAGTTTAGTCTAAAAGTTTCATTTTTCGCCTGTGGGTCTAAAAAGGTTTCACCGTTGCCATTTTAGTCCACTGGGTTAACTTCATCCCTTTTTTCTGTTACGAGAAGGGCAATTCGGTCATTTTATATGCAATGTCTTTATAGGAAATCTTTAGTGTAACAAATCAAGATGTCTTTATAGAAAATCTTTAGTGTAACAAATCAAGCTGTTACACCTTTTTATGTCAGACATGAGTGAAAGACTACAAAAAAGTTGTTTACAGCTTTTGCAGACTGTAACAACTTTTTTGCAGAATGTAATTGGATGAAAATATGTAACATATTATATCTTCTCTCTCCTTACGTAAAAAGTACAACTGTCAAATCTGAAAAATGTGTAACATGTGGCAAGTTGTGGTTCACCCATTTGAGTTTGTTTAGTTTCCTTGACTCAATAGGGATTTCTTTCTATACTTGCGCTACACACACATACATACATGCATGCATGCATGCATGCATGCATGCATACATACATACATACATGTGTGTGTGTGTGTTGGGAGCCCGTGTGATATGACGGAGTGCAAATCACCCCACCTCTTTAACTCCACAAACCCACGGTTTCATCACCCACATGCAGACACATACACCCCTCATGCACACACACACCGACACCTCTCGCACAAAATTTAATATACACACCCCATAATATAAATCTCATGTGATAGAATATATTATATACACAAATAATGTATTAAATAATTTCATGTGATATAAATTATCATATACATAAATATTGTATTAGTCAGGAGAAGTTTATTAGTTAATATATTATTTATGAGAAGTGGGAGTACAAATTAAGAACTATTGCATAGAAGACTTGTATCTTACGCACCAAAAGTTGAATTAGGCGTCTTAAAATGGAGAGTAAATTATAAGCTTACTCTTGTCAATGTATTATATAGTAGTGTTTGTGGTAGGAATGGCAATAGGTCGGGCTTGGGCCGGGTATTGGTAATCCCAGGCCCGTAACCTGTTGTAATTCTTTGTCCCATACCCGGCCCGTTACCCATCGGGTATTTTTCGGGTAATTACCCGTCGAGTATCGGGCATACCTGCGGGTATTGGGTATACCCGTTAATTTCATAAAAATACTCATCGGGGCAAATCTGCAATTTTTACTTTGATGTTTATATAATTTACTATTTTAATGACTATAACAAATGAAAATATGATTAATAACTTACGTATCATATTCAAACCACATATACCGAACTAAATCAAAAGGATTACTTAATTAAGTAATTGTATTAAGACAGCCTAATTGCATAAACATCCACATAACAAAGGGTGATAGCTTCCATATCCAATATACATGCTCAAAAATAAGTTATTTGTTCACTAAGCACCTGCCAAATACATATCTACATATGATTATAGAGAAGGTAATAAATACATGTACTAAGTTTATATATATGGAAAGCTATAATATGATACTTTCGGGTAAATGGGTCGGGTATCACTAAGAGGCTGTTTGTTTTTGCTTAAAACGTCTCTAAGGAGCTTATGTCTGCAGGCGGGCAGACATAAGACCTTAAAAACTGTTTGTTTTAAAAAAAAAAAAGAATATCTGAAAAGTGCTTTTATTAGCTTAAAAAAAGCTCATATCTAATATCTTCAAGACCCATTAGATCTTCAAACATATCACTCTCCAAATTTCAGACACCACAGATCTTCCTCCTCTCTCTCTCCCTCTTTAAAACCCAGCACCACCACCACCTCCACCTCCACCTTCAACCCACCTCCACCGTCACCCTCAACCCACCACCACATCCACAATTACACCGCGCAAACAACCACCACCCCAGCAACGACCACTCAAACCCTCTGGAAAAAACGAACCTGGCCGGAAAAAGGTATTTGGCCAGAAAAACAATTTTTGGTTGTGGAGGGCAGAATTTGGCTGGAAAACGAATTCGGTGTTTGATGCCCCACACCTAGGGCTGCAAACGAACCAAACAAACACGAACAAGACCTTGTTCGTGTTCGTTTGTTAAGAAATATACGTGTTCGTGAACCGTTCACGAACACTTATCGAACGAGATTTTAAGTTCGTGTTTGTTTGTTAAGGAAATGAACTTGTTTGTGTTCGTTTGTGTTTGTTTGTTAATTTTAGGCAACGAACAAAAACAAACGTTGACGAACACAAATGATCACAGACTAATGTTCATGAACACAAATAGAAACAAACGAACACAAATAATCGTTCTTGAACAGAATATAGAATACACTGACACTTATTAGATATTTAATTTGTCAGAATTTTGAAGTATTTAAATAAATATAAAAACTAAAAGTACTAATGAACTATCGAACACAAACGAACATGTTACCGAACGTTCACGAACATAAACGAACGAACACGGCCTCTGTTCATGTTTGTTTATTTAACTAAACGAATGAAATTTCTTGTTCGTGTTCGTTTGTTTAATAAACAAACGAACAAAAACAAACTTCCCGCCAAACAGTTCACGAACTGTTCGCCGAACGTTTGGTTCGTTTGCAGCCCTACTCACACCCATTCTATCCAACCCTTGATGTTGAGTGGTGCCTTGTATTTAGAAAAAAAAAAAAAAAAAAAAAAAACGAGACGAAAGTGGGCACTAGCGGAGGTGAGATATTGGATCTTTCCTCACATTTAGGGTTTATTTAATTTTGTGATCACACGATTGGAGCTGCAGATTTATTTGGGTTGTATTTTGATCATATGTAGCAACTGATATGAGTGGATATTAAAGTTGTTATCTTTTTTCTGGCCAGATTCGTTTTTTTTTTTCAGCGGGTTTGAGTGGTGGTGCTGGTGGTTTGGGCAGTGTAGTGGTGGTGGAGTATGACAGTTAAATAATTTTCATCTTATATAGACGATATCCAGTTTATAAAACAAATAGTATTATATTTTCAGCTTGCAGACCTTCAGACCACATTTTCAGTTGCAGACATAAAATCAGCTGAAATCAGACTACAGACAGTTTTTGTCTGAAAAAACAAACAGCACCTAAATCCCATACCCGTACCCGATTTTTTTCTTTTTTTAAGCCTGTACTCGGCCCATACCCATTGGGTTTCGGGTATACCCGGCCTGTATGTTTCGGGTTTCGGGTATACCCGTCGAGCTTGGGCTTTTTTGTCATCCCTAGTTTGTGGTAAGGTTATTGTACAAATGAATATTCACATGTAAAACTCAAGAAATGAAAAAAAAAATGTTGAAATTATTTACCCATCAATCAAGTATGTATTTTAGTACTAAAACCTAATAATATGTTGAAAAGTTGTATAATTACTCTATATAAGATTCATCTGTATTTAATCGTTATTGTGTGTATATATACACATAGATGGATGTTTTATGAACACATATTCAAGCTTTGTGTGATAAGAACATTCTTATGAGTTTTTTTTATTAATTTCTTAAATCATTCATCATCACTTATTAAATCCTTATTTCAACTTTCAAGCACAGGTATGTTTTCACTGTTTTGTTTATGTAAAATGACTTCCATCTTCTACATTTTTTAATTAAATTTTAAGATATTATCTTCTTATAAATCACCAAGTAATATTGCATAGTTTTTTCATGTTAAAAATTTAATTAGCTAGTGTTAAATTACTTAGGTGGAGCACTTTCATCTACAAACAAATTTAGCTTATGTTAGAATGTGCTAGGTTAAGTTGAGTATGGTTAAGAAAGAGAATAAACTATTATTTTATTGTTATGGAAGATTGGTTCAGTTCATTTAATCAAGAGATTCATTGGTATCCTAATTCTGAGAACTGAATTAAAACTAACAGTTATAATTTTCTATCTTGACAGAATTCATTACAAATTTTTATGTACTGCCACAGAAAACTGGACTTCTGCTACAATTAGTCTGTGAAAACCTCACTAACTTCATTCCTGTCTTGACAGGTAAGTTGATGTCTAGACAAAGTTAATGTTTTAACCAACAGTCTGTCGTTTCAATAAGCTCAAGAGGACAACGATCAACTTAACATCGATCAAAACCATCTTATATTATTGTATTCGATCAAATCGAGTTAACTAAACAGACCAGAATATTTGTCTAAACTCTTAGCTGATTTGTATATAAAGATAAATAAAAGTTACACATTTATGACAGCGTTGATTACTGTATAATGCTGAAAACCAACGTAACATTTAAAAGCCACACAGAGCAGGGATAATGCGGTCCCCCACACCCCCAGGCCTCTTCCAAGAGCCATAACATGCACTTGCTAATCTTTTAACATTTGAAATTAACTCCATGTTCAAAGAAGATGTGCCAAATCTTAGATTCTTAGACGTGATTCAGAACACTGAGTTCATACTAGCCTTTTTGTTAATTTAACTATGAAAAGAAGACAAATTCACACATAGTAATCGTGTTTCCTAAGTGTTCTACTAAAATCACTTAACTTTTATTATTATTCTTGTATTTTTTATTAAAAGTAATCATGTTTCCTAAGTGTTCCACTAAAGTCACTTGACTTTTATTATTATTCTTGTATTTTTTTATTAAAAAGGTAAAATAAAGTTAAAATTAGGTGACCTTAATGTTTAACATATGTGAATCTTAATCTTAGCTACTATTTAGTGCTTATCTTTAGTTTCATTGTTTAACATCGGTGAATCTTAATCTTAGTTACTATTTAGTGCTTTTCTTTAGTTTCACTAGGTTTATTACTATGGTCGCGTTGCGGCGAACTTCTTTTGTCATTTAGTCTGTGTTTACATGTGTTTTGAAATCACTACGAGCGCGTTACGCACAGAACCGCTGACAAGAATAAAAAGAAAATGTAGAAAAAAAAAACAGTATAAGATAATCGAAAGAAAATCAACAAAAAAAGTTTTATGGTAATGATGTTGTTCGTATGAAACCCGTGGTCAGAGATGAGCAAATGGTATTGGGTACCGGTACCGAATCTCCCGAACCGAAAGATTTTAAGTCAATTCGGTAGCAACCTTTTGCTTTCCTGGTACCGGTTTGCTACCAGTTTTTACCTTCATATGCCTGTACCGTAACCGGTATTTTCGATACCAGAAGTGTTTTCGTCCAAGGGAGGGTGTTTCGGGTGGGTATTTCAGGTGGGTAGTGTTTCGGGTGGGTAGGGGTGTTTGTCCAAGAGAGGGTGTTTCGGGTGGGTGGGGTAGTGGTGTTTGTCCAAGAGAGGGTATTTCGGGTGGGTGGATTTTAATATTTAAGTATTTATAAAAAAAAAAAAAAACAATTTTTAAGTGTTATTAAAAAGTCAACAAAAGATGCCAAAGGGCCCAGAAGTGTTTTCGTCCAACTGTTTCGGGTGGGTATTGCAAAAATTCCACTTTATTATTCATTAACTTTGTCACGTGTCTATATGTTATATGTGAGTGGATGTAGTGAACCAATAAGGAAAGTTTACTATTACTATAATGTGACAACTACTATTCATTAGGTTGGTTTATTAATATATAGGATAATTATAGTTCAATTCAAATCGAATTTAAAAAAAAAATCACAAACATACCTAAAACCCAATTACAATTTAGTGATTTATCTTTAGTTTCATTATATTTCAATTCAAATCAAATTTAAAAAAAAAAGTTGCGAAATAGTAACCAAGACTCATAGAACCATTTGGGTTAAAAAAAAAATTCACAAAGTAGGAACATATATTGAAAGTTGGGTGGCTTTAGAGAAACAAATCATCATTAGCATACTCAGTAAATCCCACCAATAACAAAGCTAAGGTAGGATCTGAGGAGGGTAGATGTAGACAACCTTACCTCTACCACGTAGAAATAGAGAGGCTGTTTCCAGACCCCCCGGCTCGATAGTAGTTTTGCATCAAGCCTTGGACATAAGACACATAACACTTAGCAATCGGGACAAAGACCGATTAGTGCATGTACCTTTTTGTCTTTCAGCTATCAATGCCACCACATGATGCATGATTAACCGTCCTCAGTTTTTAACCTTATTTTCATGAAATTAGTAAAATAACGTTAAAATTAGTGCACTTTCACTTTTGCCCCCTGAACGCCCACACATATATATATTATATGTGCACACCGCAAGTAGGGCATCTTTAGAGAAACAAATAAAGTTTTAATAACTATTTGATAAAAATTTACCAAATCAAAATAATGTAACCAGCACAAAATCTCTGTATATTAGCTAAACCATAATTAAATTATAGAAACAAATAAAGTTTTAATAACTATTTGATGAGAATTTACCAAATCAAAAGTTTGTAACCAGCACAAAATCACTGTATATTAGCTAAACCATCACTAAATTATTAATAAACATGAGTAGAAGCGTATACTGACTAGATAAAAGACATTTTTACTAGAGCTATAAACAGAAAAAAAAAATACATATAACACAAAAAACAAGACTGCTGATTAACTTTGAATGCACTAACCAACCAAAATGTTTGATTGAAATGGAACAGATATAATCTTGAAGATCGAAAAGCCAATAATATATAGCACAACCAATGGGTCTCCATGGAGTAGAAACTTCCAGCATTTGGAAACACAAAACTGCATAAGTTAAGATTAAAAGTAGTAGAGCTTATCACACTGTTGATTGATTCAATGTATAATAGTAGGTGAGCCTTACAGTTTATTGATGCTGATGTAACACAACCTTCAAAAAAGCAAAGATGCAAAATAAACGAAGATTAACTTCAAAATATTTATAACATTTAAAAAGCATAGATGTGCATACTCACCTCTAGAACATGTCTCGGGTTTGAATCTTGCTTCCACCGGTTTCCTACTATAAGATCTTGAAAGCCATATTCCGATCACAAATAACGGTTTATCTAGTTAGCAAGGTTTCCTACTATAAGATCTTGAAAGCCATATTCCGATCACAAATAACGGTTTATCTAGTTAGCAATGTATTGGCGAATGTAAGCTAATGTACATTACAGTCCATAACAAAAAAAAAAAAATAAATAAATAAAAAAAAAAAAAAAACAAACAGCTTCAGTGGCAATGTAAGTTGGTGTAAATTACCGTCTATAAGGGCATAGTTCCTGTTTTCCCCATTTTTCCCGTGTGATACGTTAGCGCCATATCAGTTCTCCTTACTATTCTCATATTTCCCCAGATTGCATAGTGTCGTTCCAGATTTCCCAAAAGTTAACTATTTTAATTTAAATTAAACTTATATATTTAAAATGTCTTAATTAATTAATTCTAAAAGGTATAAAATAACATATAATAATGAAAACTACAAATAACATATTAAAATTACACTAAACTTAACAACAAGAAACAATACTAGATTAGAAAAAAAAACATAATTAAAACAATAAAACATTTCACTAAAATGGTATGCATTTGAAGGGTTGAATGTAACACAATTATTTTCATTAAAGTATCTGTCATATGATCTGGGAAAAGTCGAGCTGGGAAAGAGGGGGTGCCGATTCAAGATATGGAATGTGCCAGATGTGGAGAACAAGAAGAAGATGTGAAGCACTAAATGATAAATTGTCCGATTGCAAAAGGAATTTGGTGGACCATTTTGGTATGGTTAAAATTACCAGCAAGGCAGCAAACATTGAATTTAATAATTGTGAAGAGGCACTAAAAGTAGCAGACAAATACAATGGGTCAAAGAGCTGGAAGAAGGTAATTGGCATGATATGCATGGTAACAACGGGGCACATTTGGAAAGCTCGCAATGAAAAAGTATGTCAAGGTACAAATGTTTCTATTATTCGAACGGTAGAGGATATCAAGGCAAACTCGTTTCTCTGGCTTAAGGAAAGGTCGAAATTTAAAAAAATAAATTGGGAGAGATGGTGTGATTTCAATGTTAGCGATGTTATAGTTTAGTTTGTGTTTTGTTGTTTTCCATTTTTCTGTTTTGTATGTTGGGTTTTACAGCCTTGCTGCCCCGTTTTTTTTCTATATATCATAGAATCCCTTGCCGTTAAAAAAATCTGTCATATGATCGTTGAACACACCCACCTTCACTCCCAATGATTGGTGTCATCTCACCGTGTTTCTGTGTGTCCCGCGGAACTGAGGTCGTGTTCTTGTCCGGGGCCGGCCTTCCCCATGGGTTCCCCAGGTTCAACTCCAAATGCCGTCATAAATTCAATAGCATTTTCAAACACCAACCGCAAACTACATAAAATCAAATTTTAATTTCTAAAACTTGTGAACTTTGATGTGATTCAATGAAGATCTGTTATGCAATTATAAAAGTCCTTACAATTAAGTCGATTACTTAAACTACAAAATAGTTAATCACAAAAAAGAAAAGTATAGCTTAGGTTTAGGTTAGACATTTGGATTTCTTTAAAGAATTAGATTATTAAATTGACTTCAAACACATTGAAGGAAAATATTTGGTAAAAACCCTAGAGAGTACCTAATGATCAACAAAACCAAACATATATTTTGATTTGTTTGAGCTTTGAAGATCAAATCAAAATGAAAAAAAACAACAATAAACAGTATGAAAAATAATAACAAAGAAAAGCAGAAAGAGAACAAAAAACAGACATCATATGACACTACACATGAGAAACTCAGTAGTCAAAGTGATGTGATGTAAAGAAAAATAAGATCAACACACAAGAAATTAAATATAGTCAACAATCTCACTGAAGTAGGTTACAAATTAAAAAACATACCTTAATTTTGTTTATTTATCTGGATCAAAATCATCTTGTTTCACAATCTTGACATGGTTGTTAGAAGATCATAAACTGCAAAAAAACAAATCTATAGGATAGAATGCAAAACAGATACCCTTGATTGTTAGGATGTATAGATTCAGATCACAAATTAAAAAACATACCTTAATTTTGTTTATTTATCTGGATCAAAATCATCTTGTTTCACAATCTTGACATGGTTGTTAGAAGATCATAAACTGCAAAAAAACAAATCTATAGGATAGAATGCAAAACAGATACCCTTGATTGTTAGGATGTATAGATTCAGATCACAAACATTAAAACCAGTGAATACCCAAGAATTCTCTGTGAGAAAAAAGCAAAAATTGAAAAAGAAAGAGAGGGTAAAGAGTGATGGACCATTCTAAATAGCAAGCTTGTTAAGACAATAGTGCCATAATAATGTCAGTTTTCCGTTAATCTAGAACAATAAACCATGAAAAGTCTCACTCTCAACAAACTAAACCCTACTGCTAATTAACAAGTCTAGCATTAATATATATTATTCAAGTACAACCATCATTATTTTATTTATTAAAACCCCAAAACAAACACACAAACAAGAGACTATTTCAGGTGTGTTTCTTCCATTTTTGCCACAATAATCCCAACATAACAAACACAAAAAGAATGTTTTAATTAACTTTTGATAAACAAAC
This sequence comes from Helianthus tuberosus, assembly GCA_030545235.1. NCBI lineage: Eukaryota > Viridiplantae > Streptophyta > Magnoliopsida > Asterales > Asteraceae > Helianthus > Helianthus tuberosus. The sequence goes on along the minus strand of JARYGA010006616.1, from coordinate 50,153 downwards.
ACATCAGTCATCACATCACACCCTTTGAGATGATTAAGAATGAAGATGACAGATAGAGCAGTGAGCACCCAAAACAATCATACAACAAGTCACTTCGGTACAATTTGGCTTTGTGTGCTCACTCTCTTCTGTCATTTCTATCTATATCTGATCTCCAAATAGGGTAAGCAAGACTTGAAATAAAAGCAAAAAGATTACAAAGTCAGATCTGTAAACACACAAAGCAAAATACCCATTTAAGGAAAGGTAAACATCATCTAGGGTTGAATAAAAAGGCACAACAAACCTCCAGAAAACCAAAACAAGAAACAAAGATGACAAAACTCTTACTCTCTGAGTGGGTATGATTAAAGGGCATTGAGTACATGATGTACTTTGGGGAAAAACAGGTGTCTAAGGGGCATATGAAACAGTACCGGTGGTCACCACATATTATAGTAGAATCTAGAGAGAGAGAGAGAGAGAGAGAGAGAGAGAGAGAGAGTGGGTTGTCAGGGTCGAGGGGTGAGATGAGATGAACAGTTGTAGAGACTTTCGGGTTCTTATCGCCTTGCGTTTGGCATCTTGGTTTAATTAACAAACCTACCTTTTGATTTCAATATTATGAGGGATAATTAGCTCCTCCGAAAGGGCAAAACTATTATATATTATGGTCATCAAGATTCAACAAAACTTAAATAATTAGGAAATCACTCAAAAAAACAAGTTTTTAATTCATATTGGGTTGAGTTCTAAAATGGTTCAACCGGTTGAAACGGGTTATATCGGACGGTTGAACCGAGTTACAAGTTAATCCTATAAATTTCATAAAATATAAATTCATCTAAAAAAAACAATCTAATCTCAATTAGGATTTATGCCACATCTAATCTCAACTAGGATTTATATAATTGATCATAATTTTATCTAAAAACAACTATTTTTATTGTAAACTATCAAGCATTTTAAGAATATTTTTATTAGTTATAAACAATTGCATTGTACGAGATGAGTAACAGTTTCAACAACGATAAAATATTGAAATAGAAGACGCTAAGTTAATTACCGAAAATATGAAATATCAATATTACCTTAATATCGTATTTTTTAAAATTAAGAAATCAAATCCTAAAATAATATAAACCGGTTCAACGGTTTGAACCGTTAGAACCGTCAGTGGCGGATCCAGGAATTTTTTTAAGTGGGTTCACTGTTTTTAAATGCTAATTTCATTGTACCGGACATAAAATTTTTCGGGTCGGTGCGACGGTTCGGATCAGGTAAGGTTCATCAAATAATAAAGATACAATACAATAATAAAATTACACAATCATTAGAAATTTCGAAACAAAATAATATAAGTAGGATGGTCTTTACGAATTAAAAAAAAAAGTACTTATAGTTTTCGCTATGAGTTTTCAAGATGGAAACGTTGCATTACATGTTCGACCCACCACTAAGTTAAGACTAAAGATTGATATTTTTCTGTATCCTGTTATGTTGATCAATACAAGGTACAAAGAAACCCAAAGGCACATCTGTATGCAAGCCAACTAATAGTAAAATAAATTATGATCCAGTAATAAAAATCATTCTTGCTTTGGATTCATCTATTTGCAAAACAACCGGTTTACATGAACTATTGATGTCCTTGTTGATGTTCCCCTTGAGATTACAATCTAATTTAATTGGCATTTGTAAAAAAAATCTAGCATATACAGGAATGTTGCCAAGACAACAAATTCAATGGTTAGGTTACTATTTACAGATTTAGGGATCTATTTTCGCGGTTTGCTGGTTTCAAAAATAGGGGGTTTAATCCTAAACCCCTAAGTTTTGTTTTAGATTATAAAATAAAAAAAAGAATTAACGCGAGGAGGGGTCGAGCTAATGACCTCAAGCATGGAAGTACATGGTTTAACCACTCCACCATCCATCAGTTCTGTTAATAGGTTCATCCCAAACTTCTTTTATGGGTTCATACCAAATTTTCTATTAACATTTCTACTAAAAATTTGAAACCGAGTGGGTTCGTGTGAACCCGTAAATCTCAACGTAGATCCGCCCCTGAGAACCGTATTTACCGCCGGTACATAAGACATACCGTATTCGTATTTTACCGGCCTTTATCGTACCGAACTCATGTTCGATATCCGGTTTAACCAGTATAACTGGCCGGTTCATACCGGTATTTAAAACATTGGTTTTACTAATCACTTCACTTAAGGTCATGTAACCAATTTGTAAATGAGGTGTAATCTTCTTTTTATTTTACGAATTTACTTAATCATGTCAAATGTGAGACTTGAATCCAAAATCTTCAAATCTAAATTTTCCTAAAAACTATGTCTTTGTCGACGAGTCACCAACCTCATTGGTGTATTCGTCTTTTCATTAAACTCGACACTATTAACTCCGCACATATCCTAGTCTTTATTTTGTTAAACTTAAATTATATTTAGTTTCTTCAAGATTTTGTTTGCTCTTGATGAATTATATGTCACTTGAAAATGTTTTTAATGCTATCTCACGTAACAAGTTGTTCGGGTGGACACATAAAAAAACTATTATATCATCACACCCAGTGATCAGTCATGACACCTCATTTTTTTCATATTCCATCAGGTGTACGGTGTGGAGTCGGCAAAGGTTTCGGCAAATGTGGTTGTCGTGCGGCAAACACCGCCGCCAACCTTTTGCCGACGCGGTTTGGTTAGTGAATCGGGGAGACAATGCCGCTCGGGAAAGGAAACGAATTTGAACGTTGGGCGAGTTATAACGGCTATAATGCCGTTTAAAATAAAAAAAAAATATTTTTTCTTTAAAAAATTAAACTATAAATAACAAACCAAACCATAACCAAATACCTTCAAATTTATACCCCAACCAAACCAAAAAATACCACCTATTCTTCCCAAATAATTACAAAACAAAATGGCGGATGAACTTCCGTTATGGTTCCCACCCATAAGTAGCGACGATTCTTCCGATAGTAGCATTCTTTTTTTTCAAAATCTCATCGAAGAAGCCGAACTTCAAGACACGGGCACATCTAACCGAAGGAGATATATTGAACGTCAACGTGAGGAGGGGCATGAGACACTCATGGCGGATTATTTTGTCGAAGACCCGAAGTACAACGAAGATATCTTTCGGCATAGGTTTCGTATGTCGAAACGTTTGTTTCTAAAAATTGTGGCCGACGTGGAAGAGAACGACCCGTGGTTTGAAGAGGCCTCCGATGTGCGAGGTAGGAAGGGCTTTACGCCGTTGCAAAAGGTGGCATTGGCTATTAAACAGCTCGCAACTGGTAACACTCTTGACGAGAACGACGAGTACTTGCATATGGCCGAAAGAACTTCCTGCAAGTGCCTAGAATATTTTTGCGACACGGTTTGCAAAATATACGCTCCCGAGTTCTTACGTAGACCGACAAGCCACGACATGGCACTTTTATACCAAGCTCATGAGGAAAAACATCACCTTCCAGGTATGTTCGGAAGCCTTGATTGCACCCATTTCGTTTGGCGATTTGTCCGACAGAGTATCGAGGCCAATATATGCGAGGAGATCACCGATACCCGACTGTTATGCTCGAAGCGGTTGCTTCTCAAGACTTATGGTTTTGGCATGCTTTTGCCGGTCCACCGGGTTCTCAAAACGATATCAATGTGCTACAACAATCTCCGTTATTTTTAACGGGACGAAATGGAACCGCGCCAAAATGTTCATTTTACATTAACAACCATTTATACAAACGTGGTTATTTGCTCGCGGATGGAATCTGCCCTTCGTGGTCCGTGTTTGTGAAGTCGATCCCTTACCCTCACGAAGTAGACCAAAAGAAATTCAAGAGGCAACATGAGGCGGCAAGAAAAGACATCGAACGGGCTTTTGGTGTTTTGAAGGCGAAATGGGGTGTATTGAGTCGACCGATGAGAGCAAGATCCATTAAAAAAATTAGGAGTATTGTGTACATGTGTATTATTTTACACAACATGATTTTGAAAGATGAAGGAAGGGCGATAGCACCGGTGCACATTCGGGATCCTCCAGTCGAGCCCGCTCTAGACGATACGGTGTTGGGCGAGTTGATGGATGAAGACACGCATTGGAGACTAAAACACGATCTCATAAATCATCTCACAAGTCAAGATTTACCTCACCTTTTGGTCGATTCTGACGAAGACTAGTTTAATTTATTTCAAGTTAATGTAATTTTATTGTTTTTTAATTTAATTTAATTTTAATGTTTTTAATTTAATTTAATGTTATTAGCAGTTTATTCTACATTTATTAATATTAAATATACTAGTTTACAAAAAAAAAAAAAAAAAAGTTTACCACTTCAGCAAGTGTTTAAACCATTGCCAACACTTTTCAGCAAAGTTTAAACACTTTTGACTGATTGACATGGCGCACTCTGATTGGTTGTTTTTTTGTTTACTACTCTAAGGTGTTTAACCACTCCTTACACCCTCACATTTGCAATACATATTATATATTATATACTATAATTTTGCAACAAGATTGTGCAAAATGTGTTGTAACTTTGGCTTTAGTTGTTTTATTTGTTGTACTTTGTGGTCATTATATATTATATACATATAATTTGCAACATTATATATACATATAATTTGCAACATTATATTATATATACATATAATTTGCAACATATCTATGCATTATGATTTGTAACATAATGCTTAGTGGGTTGTATCCACTAAAGACAAATTTGTATTTCGTTTAAATATGACCGTTACAATCCTATAAATAATTTTGCGTGATACAACCCACTAAGCATTATGTTACAAATCATAATGCGTGGATATGTTGCAAATTAAATGTATATATAATGTTGCAAATTATATGTATATAATATATAATGACCACAAAGTAGAATAAAGACATGCTCGCGATGGCCATCACTGAAGAACACTTCAAGGCCGGGAAAACACCGCCTGTGGTGATGTTTCATGACATTCACGGGTATCACGACACTCATCACGCCGGTGCCACGTCCACCCTTAATGTTATTCTTTTTTCTTTGTTTGTTAAAAATGACTTGTTTTTCTACATATAAGGCTATGCGGTATGGTGATGGTTCATCCTTGGAGGATGATCTGCCACGTAGGCGTCACATAGGATGGGTGTGAGGATGGGGCAAAGGGGATGAAACTAAGAAAATGGGGGGATGAGCCTAATATATATATATATATATATATATATATATATATATATATGAGTTGTATGTATATGTGTGTGTGAGGGGAGAATGCATATTTTTTGTCTTTTGTGGAGCGTCTCAATCGTCCTAGGCTCGACGATCTCGATGACGACAGGGAAGGGAGAAATAGGTGGCGGAGCAGCGCTGGGCCACGACAGGGGTGGGACGAAGCCCACACCGTCTAGCCTAAAAATGACTAGTTTTTCTACATCTAACATGGAATTTGTGAAAATATTAGGGTCTGTTTGGTATGGGGTAATGGAATGGACGGGGGAATGGAATGGAGGAGGTAATGGAATGGATAAGGTAATGTAATTGATCATTACCATTGCATGTCTTGTTAGGTTACCATGTGAGAATGGAATGAACCATTACTTTTTGTTGTTTGGTATGCGAGAAAAGACGAAGAAATAAAATCGGATGGCGGTGGTCAATGATGGGCGGCGATGGTAGGTGGTGAAAGGTGGCAGTTGTAGTGGCGGCGGCGGTGGTGGGTGGAGATGGCGGCGAGTGGAGACAGCGACGGGTGGTGACAGCGGTGGTGGTGGTGGTGGCGACGGTGGTGGCAGGTGGTAGCGGTGGTGGCAGTGGGCGGTGGTGGTTGATAGTGATGGAGGAGGTGGGTGGCGACAGCGGCGGTGATCGGAGGTGGCAGCAGCGATGATCGAAGGTGGGTGGTAGCGGTGATCGGAGGTCGCAACGGCGATGGTTAATGGCGGGGATGGAGGTGGGTGGCGGCAACCACGGTGGTGGGTGACGGCGGTGGTGGGTGACGGCGGCGGGCGACAGTGGTGGTGAGTGGGGGCAATGGTAGTGGGTTGTGGTGTTGTTAATGAAGGGTGAAAAGGGAATGGAATAGAAAAAAAAAAAACAGGGGGGAGGGATGGAATGATTTTGAGGGAATGGAATGCATTTTGGAATGGGCGCTTCCATTCCATCAACCAACCAAACACTCTTTTCTTCATTCCCTCTCAATGGTCCATTCCATTCCACCTCTCATTCCTTCATACCAAACGGTACCTTAACGTTTGACAAATTAAAGGAATGGTGCATACCTCATCAAAGGTTTTGATGCTAGTTATTAAAGTTGTAATAGCTAATGATGAAGGATCTTATTCTGCATTGATTAAGCTTTATTTTTATAAACATGAAATATGAAATTATTCTATTTGCTAATAAGAAAAAAGTGGATAGACAATCAAATATAAAAGTGGTCTATGAGGCAATGTGCAGTCATAAATCCCTTTTGGGGCGTTATGCAACAAATGACATGCCACGTCATAGAGGAGTTTTATGGAGCGTTATATCACTAGAGCGCGTAGTCATAAAGACACTACCTCATCATTACTCAATTAATTAATTTTCAACTTTTTATAATTAATTTCTAACTTTATAAAATAAAACATTTCATTAAATTAAAAAACATAACACTAAAAAAAACATTACAATAAAATTAAAAAAAAAAACATTACACTAAAATAAAATAAAAAACTCAAAGGTTTTTTTTTTTCGATTCGCTCCTTTTGTGCCAACGCCATCTTCAACGCTTTTCCGGTTAGTTGGTCGTGCGGTTTTGAGTAGAATTCAAAGTCATGAGCCCATTGTCTATCCTGCATAATCTCCGTCACTTCGCGGTTCTCTTCCATACGTTTAGTCCCTAGTTGTCTTGAAGGTGTCGGTTTATCTCTGAAAATGCATTAGTCATTTCGGATCCCATCGACGATGACTCGGGCTTTTCGAGATCTTGCACCGCTTCTTCTTCCGGCGGGTCGCGGTAGCTCTTCTATACGTTTAGTCCCGGTTGCACTTTTTTTTCGCTTGGGTTTCCGTTTTCTATTTATGTGAGCGTTTTGTTTTTCCTTTTTGCGTCTCCTCTACTTCCGGTTGTGTATCCGGAACAACCTCGGGCTCGCGTAGTGGCGAGCCGAATGCTTGTGCCGATCAGAATGCTTGAAATTACCCCATTCCGTCCATGTTTTGATTTGGGTTCCAACCGTATAGATCCGGTCCCATGAGAGTGGTTGGTTCAATAGGTTCATGAACCTGGTATTATGTTGATTAAAATCGACAAAACCGGATCCGTATGGGGTGGGTCGAGTGGGAACCGGAGACACGGGACGGGTAGGATTGCTACTTTGGTTCGGGTTCGCACTCGAACAGGGAGGAAGAAAACCGCGGTTGAAGGGTTGCATTGTATAAAAATTCAAGATTTAAAAAAAAGGTACACAGAACAAGGGTTTGAAAGTGTTTTGAGTGCATTGGATTTTATAAAAAAAAATAGGGGAGATGGGGGTATATTTATGTGAGAGATGGTAATTTAATTGAATTAATTTTTTTTTTTTTTTTACTTTTATGACCGTTTGCAACGGTCAGAATTTTGAATTCCAACTTTGAAACGCCGCGAAGCATATAATGGGAACAACATTTTTAATCCCCATAGCGCCCCGTGTTTTGGTGTTGGGCGACATTGTAACAACCCGACCTTTCTGATTGTCACTTGCTTTGATTTGTAACCGCTTTGTACTCTGAGATTCGATATAAGTAAAGGGTTATGTTAAACTAAATACATTTTCATCACACCGCTGCACGTTTAAACACTTTATTATCGCAACGCTTAACGCTAACGCAACACGAATTACAGAGAATTATGTTATTTTAATTACCGAGTATGTTTGTTTGTTTGGTAACCACTCTCGTCTTCGCACTCGGTTATCGCGCTAACTCCCAAATCGCAAACGCTGTTAATTGTAGTAGTAATGTCATGCTGTATGTTTTTATATGCTTAACCTGTGTGTGCTTTATATTTTTATGGATTATGCTCGCAAACGCTTATCACAACGCAAACTCAACGCTACTCGCATAACTCGCTTTATCACAATAAAACAACGCAACGTAACACTTAACATCACTCGCAAACGAAACAAAGTGGGAAACTATCAAGAACGAAATCAGCTGTCCGAATGGGCACCCCACCCGGAGGGAGCCCATCCGTCCGGATGGAGCCATCCGGAGATACCCATCTGCCCGTAACCCAAGCTCTCACCCTCTCCTATAAATAGGAGCCTTGTGTCTCCATTTCAACACTTTTGGTTCTCTCATCCGCTCTCAAGGTCTCAACTGCGATTCAAGACTTTTTGTAAGCATTTTTTCCCCAATCTTCTTCAATCTCTAGCTCTATTTCACTTCTACTCCATCATCTTCATCAAAATCACACACACACTTTAACTATTTCTCAAAATCATTGATTTTAGACCTCTCGAAGATGGTTTCCACTCGTTTTGCTTAGGCAAACTGTTGTGGAGCATCATTCAATCGAGGTTGGTTCAAGATCTAAAGGATTTTCACGTTTTTCAACCTATTTATAAACTTTCTTCGATTTTCATGCAACTTTGGTGGAATCGGGAACTCGTCAGACTCCCAACTCTTTCCATAGTCGAGAGGCGGTTCGAGGGCTGATTTCCACCGAAGAGATGGACCGATTAACGGGTCAAACATGAATCTTCATCAAGAACAGAACATTTATCCGAATGGGCAAGGCCCATCCGTCCAAATGGACTGGGCTTGGTGTGTTCCGTTGTTTGAATACGTCAACACGTCCGTCCCCATTAATTAAAACCCATTTTATTGAAGAAAGTTTTTACAAAACTCAATCACAGTCCATCCGTCCGAATAGACTCTGTTGCCTCACTAAATCTTTTTTTCTACTTTTAAACATCGGATGTTACATCAGATCATTTCGTTCCAACAGAAACAGCCCATCCGTTCGAATGGATAAAGCCCATTCGTCCGAATAGACAAAGCCCATCCGTCCGAATGGACAAAGCCCATCCGTTCGGATAGACTAAACCCATCTATCCAGATAGACTAAGCCCATCCGTCCGGATAGAGCATGTCCATCCGCCCGGATAGACTGTTGGACACTTAACTCACTTTCTATCCCACTCGACATTCCGATTTCGACCGTTTCAGCACTCAGGAAGACTTATATCTCTGTTCCCGTACGCTGGCTGATCCAACACTCCCTTCAATCCAACCAGACAGTGTTTAAGCTGTTAAACACGCACTGTGAGTATACTCGAACCCTTTTTCACTTAACGCACTTTTGGGTGTTACATACATTCTCTACCAAAAAACAACACACAACGCAAATACTTTATAAACGATAATCGGTCCCGCATGCTATACGTGATTAGTTGAATACTTGTTGCTATGTTAGATATTGATAACTTGCCTTTCGCCTTTAGCAATGATAGTACTATAGTTTGGACTCAGCACCTGTGTGACAGGGGTTGCTAAGGATCACATACTTTACTTCACGTGTTTGCCTCGGTGAACATGTGTCGCGCATTACTCTACTCGCAGTCACATGGATAGCTGGTATCATTGTGATAGTTACTTGTTTTTACCTGTTACGTGTTACATGATGGTTACGCATTAAACACTTTTATACTATATTTATGCTAAACTTGTGTACTCACCTTTACTTTATGTATTGACTTTTATTTTAATGTATGTGACAGGTTGATTGGATCTTGTGCTGAAATCAATATAGGACGTCTAGAAACTCACCTAATAAAATCTAGGTTGTCGGATTGGAACATGTTCGGGAGATTTTGATGTTTGTAATAACTATTTGTGATTTATTTTGTTTGATAGTATGGGATATTAAACGTATTAAAAGTATTGTCGCTTAATAGTTGTTATGGATTCTCTTGAGCAATCTGGTTCGCCTAGTGCCGCGCCCCGATGATTCCGCCATCGGTTGGGGTGTGACAGACGCTATGGGGCACCATGGCCCAATACCCCATGATAAAGCACCATATTACACATAGACTGAAGGGGAGAAGAAAGGAATAACTGGTTAAATGCTAAATTATATCTTGTTACGTTCTTTTTTCAATCACATTGAGAATCATTATGATTATAACCATATTTTAGTTCATAAAAAAGTTGACCTCTTTGTTGGTGCATAAATGTCTGTTAACTTCGTCTTTATTGAGTCTTTTGTCTAGATAGGATAAAACCAGTGCTCAGCAGGTTAAAATTAGGGTTTTTATATGTGTAAGTGTGTAATTTCGTTTGAAATGACTAACCATTTCAAACGGAATTAAACATGTTAATTCCGCTTGAAATGGCCAGTGCCACTTTCAAACGGAATTACCTCATCTATATATAGCTGAAGCACCTGGTCATTTGATACGGAATTAGAACATTGTTTTCAGAGCCGAGGTGCTGTCGGATTGTTATTAGAATTGTAAAAGCTCAGGAAATCAATAAGAGAAGATAATTAGAAAGTATCAAGCTGTGTTACGTCAAATTCATTGATTCCGCCTTTGTTTTTGATGTTGAACTCTTCAGATTGACTCATTAGGGTCACACAACGATCCAACAAGTGGTATTAGAGCTTAGGACGAGGAGTTCATACCAATTCAGCTTGATTTCATCAGATTCTCTCACTTCTACTCTTTCTTTTCTGAATTGAACGAGATTTAACGGACAAAATGGCCTAAATTTCACATATTATAGTCGAAACACTATTTTAACTAATCCTTGAAAAAATTGGACCTTAATTCGAAGTAAAACAGGATCAATTTGACGAAATCATGTTCGACAGTGCTGACATCATCTTAATTCCGTTTGAAATAGCACGTGTGATTTCAAACGAAATTAGCTCTTATGGATAATTCCGTTTGAAAGTGCATCTCATTTCACACGGAATCACTAATTCCGTTTGAAAGTTCAAACGAAATTAGCTATTTCGCTTCAAAGTGACTAATTCCGTTTGAAAGTTCTACCTTTTCAAATGAAATCACTAATTCCGTTTGAAAATACTGTCTTTTCAAATGAAATCACTTATTCCGCTTCAAAGTCACTTGATTCCGTTTGAGTTGTAATTTCGTGTGAAAAGCTGATTTCGCTTGAAGTGATTCCGTTTGAACTTGTCTTTGTTAAAATCAAAAAAAAATTCTAAGTGTTTGTTGATTATTTCAGATATGTAAAGATGGATGATTTTATGAATCCTTTCAGTGATATGTTTGCTTTCACGGGAAACACCGGAGATGATACATTAAACAACACGAATGAAACTACACCAACACCGAGTGCAAAGAAAAGTCTTTCTGATGCTATGAGTGTATACAATGCTTATGGAACATACAATAAACCGCCCAAGTTGATGGCAATTGAAGATTACAACAGGTGGGCTACAAGATTTGAAGAATGGCTTCAAGCGTTTGCATATCCCAGTTAGAAAAGTTTAAAAAATGGTTTTAATCTGGGGAGAACGGATTATGAAAATTTGGAAGATAACCAAATAGAAAGATATGTTGCTGAACAAAAGTGCATTGCTCTGCTTCACCAATCTGTCAGAGATGACATTATTTCACTGATTGAGTACAAAGATTCGAGAGACCTTTGGGAAAAATTAAAAATAAAATGTATTGGTAGTGCTGAGATAGTTAAAAACAAAAAGAAATTGTTAAGAAAAGAGTTTGATTTGTTTGGTTGTTTAAAGAACGAGTCTGTTTCCAAGATGATTGAAAGATTCGGGCATTTGAAGATGGAGCTTGCAAGACATGACATCATTTACACTCGGGAGGAGTTGGTTGACAAATTATTTGATTCACTCCCGAATGAGCAAGACTGGCAGTATTTTGCATTGATGCTGAAGAATACGGTGAAGCCGACAGAATTGACGGTTGATCTGCTTATTGAAAGACTGGAAAGCCATGAATTGGAGATCAAAAAATCCAATAAAGTCAATAACACATCTTATTAGCAGAATGTGGAGCTGTATTACAGAGGAAGTATGATCCCAAAATCTGCATCACCAAAAACAGCATTTTCTGCAGAGAGATCAAATACAATGAATCAAGAAACTCCTGGAAGTGGCTATCATGGTGGTTCATCGTCAAATACTTCAAATCAATCTACACCAAAGAATCTATTTCAATGCAAAATTGTTGTGGATCTGAAGAATGGTCAAAATTTTAGTGAAGAATCTGCCAAACAACAGATGGTGTTTTTAGCGTCTGTGTTAGAATCGTATGAAAGTCTCGTTGCAGGAAAGATAGGTAACACCAACCTAACAAAGGAAGACTACGATCAGATCGATCCTGAGGAGATGGAGTTGATTGATATAAGGTGGTGTATGGCGAGTGCAGTGAGAAGAGCGCAGCGATTCATGGAGATTACCGGGAGACAGTCTATTGGTGGACCTTCTACCAAGTTAGGCTTTGACAAGTCAAAAGTCACGTGCTTTAAATGTAAACAAAAAGGTCATTTTAAGCGTGAGTGCCGAAATGCTTACACTGATGATACTGCAAATCCTTTTCGAGAGGATTATTACAAAAGAGCAATTTATCATCAAAATAAAGCAGAACCTCCCAGGATGAAGCAGATAGAGGAGGCACCCAAAGAAAAATCCAGGGCACTTGCTGTTTTTCATGATGATGAAGGTTATGATTGGAGTGATATTTTGCCTGAGGAAGATGTAGTTGGATATGCTTTTACAGCAAAGATTGTTCCTTTTAAAGATACCAGATCTGAAGAAGTGAAGTACGTCAACAGGAAGTCAACAGCTCAATTCATGAAAAGCAAAATCTATCGTACATGGAAGGAAGCAAAGAAAGCAAATCGATGGGATCCTGATAGAGAATGTTATCTCGATCCTAATGGAAACATAGCTGTTGATCCAGATACTGTAGATGTTGAAATTCTCACCAAACAAATTGCTGACGAAGAAGAAGCCAGACAGAGAGAGTGGTGGGGAGGAGGAGAAGCTGATGAGAAAGAAAAAGAGAAAGAAAAAGAACCGCAGCCAAAGAAAGTTGATGACGGGATTATTGATATGTCACAAGAGTTTACCGCAGAAAACTTGAAGAAGATGGCTGATAAAGTCCTTGCTGCAAAAGAACTAGAGGTAGTTTCTGGTTCTGGAACTGAGTCCAAAAACAAGGTCAGTTCAAATGATACACATGAGTCAGGTAAGAAAGTTAAATCTGAGAACGAGAAGCTGATGAGAAAGAAAAAGAGAAAGAAAAAGAACCGCAGCCAAAGAAAGTTGATGAAGGGATTATTGATACGTCACAAGAGTTTACCGCGGAAAACTTGAAGAAGATGGCTGATAAAGTCCTTGCTGCAAAAGAACTAGAGGTAGTTTCTGGTTCTGGAACTGAGTCCAAAAACAAGGTCAGTTCAAATGATACACATGAGTCAGGTAAGAAAGTTAAATCTGAGAACGACTGCAAAAATTGCATGAAAGAGTGCAAAGTTTGTAGTACAATTGCTTACCTCAGTGGTAAGAAGGTTGAAGAACAGACTGGTAGAGTCAGAAGTGTTGAAGATCAGATCTTAAACTGTGATAATTGTTAAAAGCTTCGAACGACAAATTAAAAGAATTAATTGAGAAAATCGAAAACGATAAAAATGATGTGGAAAGAATTAGGAAAGAAAATGAAAAATTGATTCTTGAAAATCGTCAAATTTCAGAAAATTTTGAAAAACTAAAACGAACGGTAAAAGATTCTGATGAAAGAAATGGTAAAACAGACAAAGAAAATCTTCAACTGACCGGTGTTCTTAGAGTTAAAGAAGAATTAATCAACCAGCAACTGGATGAAATTGCTAAGTTGAAGCTTCAGTTTCAAGAAGCTAAAATTGAAAATTGTCACACCCCAAATTTCCACATGTCACCGGTGGGCCCGGTGGGGAGTATCGTGACGTGGTTGGCAACATAATAGTCAAACAACACAATTATATAAATGCACAGCGGAAGCAAAAGATAAATATTATTACATTCCGAATATAAAGTAATATCCAGTATTACAACGGAAAGTAAAGGATCCACAGGCGGATCTTTAAACATATCATTTGTTCAACAGACTTTAGACGCCTAGAACTTGCAAGATTCCTTATTAGCGCCCTGAGCTTCCAGCCAATTTCGTTCAGTACCTGTCACTTAACCTTTTTGGAAAATACGTCAGTTTTCACTGGTAAACACTCAACTGACTCATTTGAAAAGAGTTTAAGAAAATTGATTTGGATGCGCGTGGCACAAAAATATCTTTTATAATTTGATTAAAATGCACAGAGGCAAAATTAACCTTTTATACTTGAGAAAATTATTTGTATATAATCTTGTATACAGTTTTACTTATTTGTCGTCCGTTAGGGCCGGTTTGTAGGGCCGGACTAGATTAACTGACACGCCACAGGTATAATGCCCACGGGCTATCATCCTCTAAGTGGATTACCAGTTCCGGTATAATGCCCATAAGGATGATACCTCGGAGTGGATTACCAGTTTTTACATAATGCAACTGTCAGGTGTATGCCTACACCCCGTGCTTAGGTCGTGGCCATTTCGTAAAATGATGCCAAGGATATCCGGGACATGGTCATTAACCCCCAAAAGCCATACACCAAATAATATATATTAAACAGGTTATGTAGATACATCAATCACAATCCAATTTAAATGACTACATACACCCGACCAAGCGATACTTTTATAGTGCCGTATCCCAAGCCCGTATAGGGAAAATGAGTTAAGAGTATTTACCTGAGCTAGCTCCTGTCTTAATTAGTAAGAATTTAATAACTCAGCCGTATTCACTTAAGTAAGCATAGGTACCATTTACCGGAAGGCTCTAGTCTGGAATGATGGTATAAATAACTTATTAGAATGCTAACGGGTCTTTAATTAAGCCTAAGCTTAGACCGGTTAGTCTTATAGGAAGATACGGTTCGTACGCACGATTAAGCGAAGACCGGAATAGAATGTGATTTAGACCCAACAAGCTTGTATGCTTGTTTAATATGGGTAACTCAAACACATTCTGGATTTCGAGATAAAACCGACAAGGTTTGACTCGTTTCGGCTAATTTATGTAAACTAGTTACATAGGCCGAACCGTACGCGTAAGAGGCGTAACGGGTAATTATAAGAGCCATATACATGTTTCCTAAGTTAATTATGCCTCAAATATGTTGTGACATCAGTAAGATGTCTTTCATTATGCCCGAAACGTATTTAAACACAAACTAGGCCCCGTAGGGGTAGTTTGGTCATTTAAAAGTTTATAAAAGAGTTTAAATGTTTAACTGAGTTACAGGTCTGATATAACCAGCCAAAAATACTTAGTTTACTGATTTATAACAGTAAGGTATTTTAGATATGTGAAATTTATCAATTATAACCAAACTATGCCCCGTAGGGGTATTTTGGTAATTTCACATAAGCCGAAAAGCTCAAAACTGAAGTCTGAGATAACCAACTTTTTCTTATTGTTAAAATGTTATAATTTGACTAAAACATCAGTAGGTGCCACCCTTGTATGTTTAAAAATAGTATTAGTACATACTATGCGCTAAAAACGCTAAATAAGGCGATTAGGAGCCGTTTACGGGTTCAACACCTAAAGCTGATATTTTTATTATTACAGAAGGTCTAAAATAATTTATTTATCATAACTAATCAGTAGCAAAAGGTTTGGAGTCGTTTGGATATGTAAAATTCATTTTATGGCCCGTAAGGGCAAAACCGACATTTACCGAATTAAGCCTACGACTATGAGTTATGCTCAGCCTAAAATTAATTAAAAATCTTTAAAAATCCCAAAATAATATATTACATCAGTGGGTAAAATATTTGATATCAAAAAGTATGTTTAAGTAGGCTATACGCTAATTGCGCCATTTTATTAACATAAAGCATTCATTTAGCGATAATGAGCATAACTCTTAATCTACAATTCAAACTGATGTCAAACTTTGCATACACATTTATATATCAGTAATTAAAGTTTCTACTCTTTTACATTTCCAAAAATCACGTTTTAAGGCAATAAGGGCATAATGGTCAACATATGGGCAATTAACGGAAACATGCATATTAATTGGATAACTAATGAACCAAGGTGTATAATCACAGAGGGTTGTACTAACATGTAACCTTGTCCAATTAAAGCTCTGAGGCATTTCTAAAACATGCCTAAACGGGTCAGAACTGAAAGTCAAACTATGTGACTTTCGGTTCCGAACTGGGTCTAAACAGGAAATTGTCGGGTTGAACATGTTTGGACATGTTCTTACACTTATTACCAAGTTATAACAATGATCCAATAGGTTGTATATGATCTCTAATGTTAATTATGCATAAATGGCATTTTAGGCTTCCTGTTGACTTTTTAAATATAAGTTTGACCCGACTTTTGACCTAGTTAGAGTGGTGATCAGGGGGAACCCTCTTAAGGGTTTATTACCCACATAAATACCAACTTATAACTACTTTCGATTCGACTAATCACTGGACCATTTGTGATTAATCGTAAAGTCAACCGTTAATTACGACGGTTTGACTTTTAAGCTAAAACTAAGCTAAAACTCAATTAGGAAGGGTTAGGCAAACTTACTAGGGTCCTATGAACGACCAGGGATCACTTGGGAGAGGTCTTATGCTCCAGAGATGCTCCAAAAATGCAGATGAAGGTGTGAGCTCTATGGTTGTAACTAAGGCCTTATATAGTGGTTTAATCCACCATAAGAAGTTGACACATGGTTCTACAAGTGACCACAATTGATCAACACATGTCTCTAGTGTCCTAGGAGGCATTTAGGGGTCGCCCATGATGAGAAATATCCGTTTTGGGTTGAGTTTTCGTGTTTACAGGCTGCTGTGCACGTTTTTTGCTTTTGGGCTCCTGAGGCGGCCCGCCTCCCGATTAACATACCCGTACGCGGGCCACATGGGCCTGCGTTTCAGATTTTTATTTTTTTTATTGTTTTGCAACTTGACCTTTGGCTTCACGAAGGGGCAACTAGGGTTATTTCTTGCATTTTGACCCCCTTATATTTACCCACAAGGGCTTTAGGACTCATACCCACTTTGCCAAGTCCCTGAACACTTCCGGTTAACCCGAAAAGTCTTAACTTTCAACGTTTGCACTTTAACCCCTCGCATACGAATTTGACCATAACTTTCTCATACAATAACGAAACTTTATGAAATTTAAACCGTGTATTCTAGTGAGCATAATTAACCGTTACAAAGCTTCGGGTTTGTCAAAAGGTCACTCAGAGGTATAAATTAAACATGTTGACACATTTAACCCCTGTAGTTTGTAATATCTCACTTTTAGCTTCGTATGATCCATGATTTATTCGTTTGACATTATAAACATCATGTAGGGTTAATGTACTATATATTTATTCACAGTTGACACTTAGAATACGTATATTCACATACTTTCCATGTTTGTCAACTTTAGTCCTTCTATAACATTCTTTCACACGTTTTAACATACGACACGTGTCAACACATTATAGGACGTGAATTTTCGAGGTGTTACAAAAATGAACGCATCCAGTTGAAACTGAACAGTTACAACTCCGCAAGCTTTGTTTTACAACACATTGTTCCCAAACCCATCGGAAAAAACAAAGCAGGCGAAGATGTATACTTTGATGGAACCGGGGTTGGGTTTCATCAGGTTCCACCACCAGTTCTAAATAATTTTTCAAAGAAAAAATCAGGGTTTGTTAATGATGAAGAAGTTAATGAAGTTAAGCTTCCAGACACAATTGATGTCACATTTACCACATCATCTGATGAAGATAGTGTCCAATCTGAAAATGTTAAAAGTATGGCTGAAAATGTTTTAAAGTCTGAAAGTGACACTACTGAGGATGATGAATGCTTTTTGGATAAATACATTCCAAAATCAAAATCCAAAAACAACTTAAGTGAAGAACCACATATTGTGATGTACAAGATGGCAGGATCAGATAAGTTGTATTCGGATCACGATTTTCCTTTGGAGAATGTGAATGTTGGAAAATTAAGAAATGTGTTCAAGTTGATAGAGATTGATATGTCTGAAGTAGAAGGTTTAAATCAGACAAAGAGGCAAATGAATTTTGAAAAAGATAAAGCTTACTACAAGAAGCCTGTTGTACCACCGCGTTTTTATAACAACAATCAAAACAGATGGTCGGGTGGATATCAGGGTGGTAAGAATTATCAAAGAAGGAATATTCAAAACAAGAAGTTTGTAGAGAAGAAAGTGTTTGTGAGAAGTTCAAGTTCGAGTTCACTTTCTGATGAAGAATCTAAAATTTTTTCAAAATCAAACAAAGAGTTCTTTGAGAAGAAGGCATCACAGCCTCAGTCTGAAGGCACAAGTCGGGTAGTTGACACCCGAACATGTTTCAAATGCAATCAAGTTGGACATATTGCACGAAAGTGTACCAACTTGAAGCCTAAGACTGAAGTTGTTGAGATTCAGAAAAGGAAAGTTGATGTGAAAGGAAAAGCTCCAATGGTTGTTAAGCAAAAGGTTTTGAAAAATGAAAACATTAAAGTAAAAACTGAACCTACTAAAAATGTGGTAACTAAAAATGATAAGTTTTACAAACGGGTTGCTTCGCCTCAACAAGCATGGAAGCGAAAAGTTGTTGAAAAGAAAACAAGTTCTCCAAAACCAAAGGTTTCTGAGACTGCAAAATCATCATCTTCAACTACGAAGATGCATGTACCTTTGGATTACTATGAGAAACTTGAACCACAAAAGGTTACTACTTTTGAAAAGAAGAATGTACCAAAGAAAGACCAATCATCTGGTCAACCTTCTCAAAATGATTTCATTTTATACAAAAAGGTTGAGATTGGATCTGAGGAGAGCTTAAAGATGAATGACAAGAATTTTCCGCCACTTTACACTGTTAAATCTCACATCAAAGTCAACCTACCTGAGTCGAAAGAGGCTTGGGTAGCATCAAAATCTCATTAAGTGTTTGTGATATGTGCAGGAGCTTCTAAGATCCGTTTCACGTTGGATTATGGATAGTGGAGCTTCTCGGTACATGACGGGGAAGAAGACCCTATTGTACGATGTTCGAGGGTTTAATGGAGGTTACGTGGGATTTGCAGGAAATCAAGGTGGTCGAATAGTTGGTGAAGGAACTTTATCGAATGGTATCATCACGTTTGAAAGAGTTAACTACATCGCTGAGCTTGAAAACAATCTTCTGAGCATCTCTCAGATTTTTGATAGAATGTATACAACGCACTTTACAGACAACGAATGTTTGATCTTGAAACCAGGATTTGTTGTTCCCGAAGAGTGGATTATCATGAGAGCACCCAGAGTCAATGATCTGTATGTGTTGGACATGAGTGTAGCAACTACAACCACGGGTCAGGCTCATTGTTTTATGTCAAGAGCAACGGAAAAAGAATCACAATTATGGCATCGAAAGATGGGTCATATTCACTTATGAAAAATGAATCATCTGGTGCATAACGACTTAGTAATTGGTGTTCATGTGAAAGGTTTTCATCTTGAGGGGGAGTGCATTAGCTGTGTCAAAGGCAAGCAAAAGAAGAAATCTCACCCTGGGAAGAAGGAAAATTCAATCTCGAAACCTTTAGAGAGACTCCATATGGATCTGTTTGGTCCAGTGAACGTCAAAAGCATAACTGGGGATCTCTATTGTCTAGTAGTCACAGACGATTATTCAAGTTTTTCTTGGGTATTATTTCTGAAGTCAAAAGATGAGACGTTTGATCGTTTGACGACGCTTTCAAGAAGATGGAAAACTTGTATCAAACACGCATTAGAAGATTACATAGTGATAATGGTACTGAGTTCAAAAATATCAAGATGGAAGAGTATTGCGATGAAAGAGGTATATTGCATGAATTTAGGTTGCCTTACACTCCGCAGCATAATAGAGTAGCTGAAAGAAAGAACAGGACGCTAATTGAAACGGCCAGGATGATGCTTGCTGATTCTAAACTACCTATCAATTTTTGGGCAGAAGCAGTGTCAGCTGCATGCTATACACTTAACCGGGTTGTTACAGTGAAGAAATTCAACAAGACATGTTTCGAGCTGATCAATAACCGCAAACCGAACCTGAAGTATTTAGAACCGTTTGGGTCTCCCTGCACAGTTCTAGAGCCTTTTGGTAAATTCGGTGCAAAGAGCATTGAAGGAATATTTGTGGGTTACTCAAGTCCTTTGAAACGAGTCTATGTTCCAAGCTTGAAGCGGATTATTGAGGCACATAATGTTGAATGTCAAGGCTACACAATGCCACCGTAAAATCCCGGCGATTCATGGCGTTTTCACTATGACACTTTGTGGAATTCGTTTGACATGGAAGAGGAAGAAGAAGAAGATTTCTTTGACGAGTTGGATATTCTAAGAGAGTATGAGTCATCGCAGGAAAGGTTCCCAGCTGAGTATTCTAGACGTCAAAAAGCTTCCAATGATGACGAAGCCGGTCTAAGCAATGCTGGAGAACATGATGATATTCAGCAAAATCTTGACAATCAGACGGCAGTCAACGATAATCAAGAATCTGATGATAGACCTGTATTCGATCGTGGTGATTCAGATTCTGAGGGGGAGCAGATCCAGATTTCAAGTCAAACTATTCCAGTCAGTGAACAAGGTGCAAATCAGAATATTACAAATTTGGAAGGCGAGGTAGATGTTCCAGGCGAGGTGATGCCGAGAACTCTTTCGTACCATCCAGAAGAGTTGATCATTGGAGAATTACAATCAGGCATTCGCACTAGACGTCAAATTGACCAAGGCCTTACATGTTTTTATTCTACAGTTGCTTCTTTACAAACTGAGTTTTCACTAAGTTGTTTTATTTCGCAGATCGAACTGCCAACATATAAAGAGGCGCTAACTGAAGATTCTTGGGTCAACGCGATGCAAGAGGAGCTGAGTCAGTTTGAGAAGTTAGGAGTGTGGAAGTTAGTAGACTTGCCTGATGGTCAAAGGAAGATAAACACCAAGTGGGTGTTCAAGTGCAAGTGAGATGATCGAGGGGTTATTATTCGAAACAAAGTTCGACTCGTAGTCCAGGGTTTCAGTCAGTAGGAGGGGATAGATTTCACCGAAGTATATGCTCCGGTTGCTAGACTAGAAGCGATCAGAATCTTCCTAGCATTTGCATCTTGGAAAAGTTTTAAAGTTTATCAGCTAGATGTTAAATCGGCGTTTCTCTATGGGAAGGTAAAAGAGGAGGTATATATCGGACAGCCACCGGGCTTCACCGATCCAATCCACAAAGACAAGGTTTATTTGTTGGATAAAGCACTGTATGGTTTACACCAGGCCCCGAGAGCTTGGTACGAGACTTTGTCTCAACACCTGCTAGCCAACAGCTTCATCCGAGGAAAAGTGGATGCCACTCTCTTCACCAAAGAAGTCGACGGTCATCTTCTGATAGTTCAGATATACGTGGACGACATCATATTTGGGTCTACAAATGAGAATCTGTGCAAAGATTTTGAAAGAGTTATGAAGCAGAAATTTGAAATGTCATCAATGGGTGAGATGAAATTCTTCTTGGGACTTCAGGTTGATCAACTGCCTAAGGGAATTTTCATACATCAAACGAAGTATGTTCATGATATCTTAGAGAAATTTGGGATGTCTGGTTCTACTCCAGCTTCCACCCCGTTAGCGACGAACCATGGGATAAACCCTGATCTCACCGGAGAGAAGGTAGATGAAACGCTGTATCGTTCCATGATCGGATCACTGATGTACTTGACAGCTTCAAGACCCGATATTATGTATCCAACCTGCCTCGCAGCAAGATTTCAATCTAACCCGAGAGCTTCGCATATGGTAATTGTGAAAAGGATATTACGCTACCTGAAAGGAACTCCATCATTGGGGTTGTGGTATCCAAAAGAAGGCGATTTCACGCTCGAAGGGTATTCCGATTCCGATTTTGGATGCTACAAAGTCAACGCTAAGTCAACAACAGCGGGGTGCCAGTTTTTCGGACCACGATTGGTTACCTGGCAATGTAATAAGCAGACCTCTGTAGCTTTGTCCACATGTGAAGCTGAGTATGTATCTGCTAGCAGTTGCTGCTCTCGGATCTTGTGGATCCAGCAACAGATGCGCGACTACGGTTTGCAATTTCTTAACACCCCTATCTTTGTTGATAATGAGGCAGCGATAAACATTACTAAAAATCCTGTTCATCACGCTAAAACTAAACATATTGAAATTCGTCATCACTTCATCCGAGATTGTTTTGAGAAGAAGTTGATACGAATTGAGAAAATCCACACTGACGAACAAAAAGCTGATTTACATACCAAAGCGTTTGATAAAACTCGTTTTCAATATTTGTTAAAATTGAACGGTACGAAGCTTTTATCGGTGTTGGAGGAGATTATTGGAGTTGATGAGAATGACATTGTAGATGATGTTGAGAAGCAATCTGCAATGGTTTGTCGATTTTTTACTTGTTTTGGTATTTAGGGGGAGTATAGGGTAATATTTTCAGAAAATACAAAAACAGTAAAAAAATTCAAAAACCCAAAAACATGAGATATTTTCAAAATACAAAAACAATAGAAAACCGGAAAGAGCTTGTGTAAAAAGGGAAAATGATAGTACATTGGCTTGATAGTTACAGTATGCTAAAGATATGTAAAGTTTAAAAGTGATTAAACAGTCTCGTTGATGATGTGCTGATAGGTTTTTACACATTTAGTAGGTTTGTTCGGGATATAAACCTAAATTCAAACTTGCTTATTTTGTGGGGAACACTACTTGGATATATAGGTAACCCCTGAAATCTTGTTTGAAAGATCCCTCTTTCTGAGATACTAGGTCTTTATACTCAGTGATATCTGGGGTATTATCCCGGGACTTCTGATTTTACGAAAGCAATGGCCTAGTCCCCGTATAATACTTTACTGCTGCTTGAAATAAAAGCCTGCCCTCAGCATAAAAAATGATGAAACATTGAAAAATGCTAATCATGTGCTGTTGTAAAAAAGATCCTCTAAAGGGGACCCACTTAAAGTCGAAGCCGTCATCTCTCTGCTGAACGGAAGTTCTGACCTGAGCTCTCACGGCCCTCGCAATTTAACCCCTTACAGATATAATCTGTGGTATACTCACCTATAAGACTGAATATTTGGATCTGGATACGGGAGTATATTCAAGAGGTGGGACACATGAATGAGTTTAAGTTCTTAATACACCTAATCCGTATCCTGGAGAGATTGAAAATTGTGTGAGAATTTAAGTGGATCAGTATATCGACAATTTAAGTGAATTGTTTAATTTTGAGTATGTAATCAAAGCTTAACGGTACTTGTGACTTGTCGAATAGCTAATATGATTCCCTAACACGCTCACCAAAAATATGTTTGTAAATAGTTTACTTTTACTGCATTTTATTTCTGTAATTCATTCCTAGTCTAGAAACTTTATTAAAAATCCAAAAAGATTTTACATTTCTGCTTTATTTTTGACAAACCAAAGTGAAAAGCTGATCTTCAGATTTGAAAATTGGAGCAGATGCAGGAAGTTTCTGAGCTGGAAGATGAGTTGTGAGCTAATCTTGTTAAACCTGGAAATTGAAAAGTCAAAACAAGTTAATTAATTTGAAACTTGTAAATTTTCAGAAAATTGTTTCAAAATGTCAGTGTGATTTGTCTCAGGTCAACCAAGGTCATTATATTGGACTTGGTAGACAAATTAAGTACACAGGGTCATTAATTTGGACCTGGATACTTAAGTGGTTTTTCTAAATTCTGACAAAACCAACAAATGAAGTAAAATGGTAAGTTTGGATTGAAATTGTCATAATCATAAATCTTATGTTAAGGTAGAGATTGTGCAGGTAACAGGTTTGTTATAAAAAGCAGCATATCAAAATCCTAGCTAACTGAGAGGGGGAGTCTGAAGATTTTAAAGTCAGATGCAGATTCTGGATCTACATTCAAGGGGGAGTTTGAATGTCACACCCCGACTTTCCACGTATTACCGGTGGGCCCGGTGGGGGAGTATCGTGACGTGGTTGGTAACGTAATAGTCAAACAACACAATATTTAAATGCACAGCGGAAGCAAAAGATAGATATATTCCAACTTTAATATATTGTAATATCAAGTATCACAACAGTCGAAATTTATCCACAGGTGGATCAAAAATAAATAGGGAACATTGTTCAACAGTTTTGACATCCAAGCTTGCGAGACTTATTGTGGACGCTAGGAGAAAGCCAGCCTAGTTCGCATAGTACCTGCATTTAACCTTTTTGGGAAAATACGTCAGTTTACACTGGTAAATACAATCAACCGACTCATTTTGAAAAGAGTTTAAGAAAATTGGTTTGAATGCACGTGGCACAAATATCTTTTATAACTTGGGATAATTATTTGAATATAACAATTGTAAAAGAATTACATGTTTCTTATGCGTTCAGTAGCCCGATCCGCAGACCGGGTTAAAGATCAATAGACACACCACATAATATATATCCCATGGCGAGTTACCCTCGAACAGGCGGTTATATTATTTTATTTATTTAGGCATCGATGGGTGTACGCCTACACCCCGTGCTTAGGTCGTGGCCATTTCGTAAAATGATGCCAAGGAGATCCGGGACATGGTCATTAACCCCCCCAAAGGCTTTAAGCAACAAAACATTTCAAACGGGTCGTCTCAATGATTTAATTTTCATACAATTAAAGATTCAATGCCCGACCAACCGGTATTTTATATACCGTACCCCAAGCCCGTATAGGGAAAATAAGTTAAAAGTATTTACCTTTGCAAGTATAATTCACAAATAGCAAATGCGGGTAGCTTTTACCGGGTCTCCGATTCTGGAACAAAGGTTTATAATAACCTATTAGAATCCTAACGGTCTTTAGTTAAGCTTAAGCTTAGACCGGTTAGTTTTAAAGAAAGATACGGTTCGTACGCACGATTAAGCGAAGACCGAAACAGAATGTGATTTGGACCCGACAAGTTTGAAGACTTGTCTTATATGGGTAATCTAAACACATTCTGGACTTTGAGATAAAAACGATAAGGTTTGACCCGTTTCGGCTAATTTATGTAAACTAGTTACATAAACCGTACCGAACGCGCAATAGGCGTAACGGGTAACCATAAGGGTCCTAAACAGGTTTCCTAAGTTAATATGCCTTAAATATGTTGTGATATCAGTAGGATACCTTCCATTATGCCCAAAACGAAATTAAACACAAACTATGCCCCGTAGGGGCATTTTGGTCAATTACAAGGTTA
The DNA here is from genome assembly GCA_030545235.1 of Helianthus tuberosus. NCBI lineage: Eukaryota > Viridiplantae > Streptophyta > Magnoliopsida > Asterales > Asteraceae > Helianthus > Helianthus tuberosus. Next base: position 24,854 of record JARYGA010006616.1, on the reverse strand, counting down.
TAAAAGAGATTGAGTATTAACCTGAGTTACAGGTCTGATATAATTAGCAAAAATACTTAATTTACTAAGTTATAACAGTAGGGTATTGCATATATGTGAAATTTATCAATTATAACCAAACTATGCACCGTAGGGGCATTTTGGTAATTTCACATAAGCCGAAGAGCTCAAAACTGAAGTCTGAGTTAAACAACTTTTGCTTACTATTAAAATAGTATAATTTACCTAAAATATCAGTAGGTATCAACCCTTGTATGTTTAAAATAGTTTTAGTACATACTATGCGTTAAAAACGCTTAAAAAGGCGATTAGAAGCCATTTCCGGGTTCTAAACAGAAAACTGATATTTTTATTAGTCCAGAATGTTTAAAATAATTTATTTATCATATCCAATCAGTAGCAAAAGGTTTGGGGTCAAAAAGATATGTAAAACTCATTTTATAGCCCAAAAGGGCAAAACCGACAATTACTGAATCAAGCTTATGACTCTAAGTTATGCTCAGCCTAAAATTAATTAAAAATCTTCAAAAATCCCAAAATAATATATTACATCAGTGGGTAACAAGTTCGATATAAAAAAGTGGGTTTAAGTAGGCTATATGCTAATTATGCCGTTAAATCGCTAAAAAGCTTTCAAATTACGCTATTGAGCATAACTCTCAATCTACACCTCAAACTGATGTCAAATTTTGGGTGCAAGTTTATAATTCAGTAACTAAGGTTTCTACTCTTTTACATTTTCAAAAATCACGTTTTATGGTGAAAAGGGCATAATGGTCAACATATAGGCAATTAACGGAATCATGCAAATTAATTGGATAACTAGTGAACCAAGGTGTATAATCACAGAGGGTTATACTAGCATGTAACCTAGTCCAATTAAAGCTCTAAGGAATTTCTAAATCATACTAAAACAGGTCAGAACTGAAGTCAAAGCAAAAGTCAAAGTTTTGCGACTTTCGGTTCCGAACCGGGTCTAAACAGAAAATTGTCGGATCAAACAAGCTTAGACCAGTTATTATACTTATTACCAAGTTATATGAGTGATAAAATAGGTTACACACCATCTGCATTGTTAATTATGCGTTAATTCGAAGATTAGCATTCTGTTGACTTTTTCTAATCAACTTTGACCCGACAAATAGTCTAGTTAGAGTGGGAATCAGAGGGTGCCCTGTTAAGGGTTTATTGCCCACATAATTACCAACTTATAACTACTTTCTATTCGACAAATCACTGGACCATTAGTGATTAATCTCTAAGTCAACCGTTAATTACGACGGTTTGACTTTTAAGCTAAAACTAAGTACAAACTCAACTAAGAAAGGTTAAGCATACTTACAGAAGTCCTATGCACGATTAGAGATGACTTGGAAAGGCACTTGAGCTCAAGAGATGATCAGAAGATGAGTTGTGATGGTATGATCAAACTTGCACACAAAGGGGCTTTATATAGTGCTTGTGATTGCACAAGATCATGCCAAAACATGCTACCATTGATCCCTGATCATCAACAAGTGTCCCTAATGTCTAAAAGCAAGCCTAGGCAACCCTTGGTGTTGATAAAAGGCAATGTAAGTCGGTTTTAATGCACCTAGCAGACCTCAGCCCAAAGTTTTCGGATCAGAGGGCCCCTTGCACTACGCGTAGCCCCCCCTAGGGTGCCTCGCGTCGCGCGACGCCCCTTCTGATCAAATCCACATTTTTAGATTTTTATGCTTTGGTCCTTGGTCCATAAAAAGTTGTTTCGACAATTATTTCTTGTATTATGAGCCCTCTAAATTGACTTATAAGGGCTTCAAGACTTATACCCATTTTGTTAAGTCCTTGGTGAACTTTGTTATCACCCGAAAAGTCATAAACTTCATCGTTGCCGCTTTTAACCCCTCTTATACGGATTTTATCATAACTTTCTCATACGATAACGAAACTTGGTGAAATTTTTATCATGTATTCTAGTGAGCATAATTAATCGTTACAAAGCTTCGGGTTTGCTAAAAGGTCGCTCAGAGGTATACCTTAAACATGTTGACACATTTAACCCCTGTAGTTTGTAATCTCTCACTTTCTTTCACAATTAGCTTCGTATGATCCATGATTCATTCGTTTAAGGGTATGAGTATCATGTAGGGTTACTGTAAAGTATATTTATCCCTGGTTGACATTTTGAACCCTTATATTCACATACTTTTCATGTTTGTCAACTTTAGTCCCTCTAGAGTGTTCTTTCACACGTTCAAGCTTATGACACGTGTCAATACATTATAGGACATGAATTTTTCGAGGTGTTACATTGAAAGTTTTTAAAGATTAATATTTTGTGATTCATGCTTGCTGTTGATAGAAGAAGAGAAGAATTGAAGGAAGCTTTTACAGTGTCAGACATATTGGACAGCGTGTGAAGATAGACAAAGACTAAATACTAAAGACTGAAGACTGGATGCTAAAGACTTCGTCAACATCCAAGGGGGAGTCTGTTGGTGCATAAATGTTTGTTAACTTCGTCTTTATTGAGTCTTGTGTCTAGATAGGATAAAACCAGTGCTTAGCAGGTTAAACTTAGGTTTTTTTTTATGTGTGTAAGTGTGTAATTTCGTTTGAAATGACACTAACCATTTCAAACGGAATTAAACATGTTAATTCCGCTTGAAATGGCCAGTGCCACTTTCAAACGGAATTACCTCGTCTATATATAGCTGAAGCACCTGGTCATTTGATACGGAATTAGAACATTGTTTTCAGAGCCGAGGTGCTGCTGGATTGTTATTTGAATTGTAAAAGCTCAGGAAATCAATAAGAGAAGATAATTAGAAAGTATCAAGCTGTGTTACGTCAAATTCATTAATTCCGCCTTTGTTTTTGATGTTGAACTTTTCAGATTGACTCATTAGGGTCACACAACAATCCAACACTCTTGTTATAATAACGTGTATTATTTACATCATTTAGGGCTTTTGGCATCCATCATTTGGCCTACCAAAATACCCATGCGTCTACAGATAAATTAGAGATGAGCTTAGTACTGGTACTGAAAGCACTAGTTTTTTAAATCATCAAAATTGGGTATTGGTACCGGTACCGAAAATACACAGTATGGTACCGATACCGTGATTTGAATGTAAAATCGATAAAAAATGGATACCAAACTAAAAGTACCGATATAAAAAACGTCAAAAAGTAGGTACCAAATAAGTACCAAAAATGATTTGGTACAAAAAATTTGGTACCGGTACCAAATGCTCGTTTCTAAGATGAAGTGCAAATGGTTCCCTCACACCATAACAATCTTGAGCACATGGTTTTTATACATTTCTAAGGATATATGAAGAAGTTGTTAGACTAAGGTGGTGTTTGTTTTTTTGGCCAAAAGCTCTTCTGAGCACTTATGTCTGCGTCGCACAGACATAAGGGTCCTGCAGCTTGTTTGTTTTCTTGAAGATCTGCAGAGCTTTTACCTCTGCCTCACCTCTTCCCCAAGCAGACCCTTCCCCATGTCTTCAAACCTCTACCAACCTCTTCTCCCTCTCTCCCTCTTCAAAACATCATCTGCTCCAAAACCATAGCTCCACCTCCACCTGCCGACACCACCTCCACCTCCACCTCCACCTGCCGACAACCTCTTCAGCCGGCGACCGGAGCCGCCTTTCCGGCGAGCTTCTCCAGCCGTTCAACACCGCTAAACACCCACCCACTACACCCTTCTCCTCCCTGATCCGCACACAAACATCCCTCCCCTCACCCACTTACCGACGACGAATACCCAACCCCTCCTTCATCTCCAGTGAATCACACTCGACACGACACCCCCTGTTACAGATTAAACGGCCGACCACCATTGACGGTGGCGTGCGGAAGCGACAGTGGAAGAAAGGAGAGAGAGAGAGAGCGAGATCGGTGAGAGAGAGAGAGAGAGAGAGAGAGAGGCGGTGGTGTGATGGCGGAGCTGGTGATGGCGGTGGTGTGATAGCGGTGGTGTGATGGCGGTGGTGGTGACAGATTGTAGAGAGAGAGAGTTCAAGGCAGAGCTGTTGTGTGTGTGAAGTGGGTTTTGTAGGAAAAAAAACAAACCCTCTTCTCCTTGAAGACTGTAGACATTTGGTCCACCTCTTCTCCTGCAGATGCCTGCAGATGTGGTCCGCAGACTGCAGACCTTTTACCTCTGAAAAAACAAACAGCACCTAAGTGTTATGGGGGGTTTTATTGGGGTCCATTGGAAAGAAAAGTAAAGCCACCTAGACATCGTGTTAATGACCATCATCGACCTTCTTCGAAACACGCCCTATATTGTGCTTCCATTCCCCTAGCGCCCCCTTCACGCTTCCCCATGCTATGCAACGTCTCTATTTCTTCTTGATCACACCTGCAATTTTTTTCTAACTCTTCACGCCCGATCCTAGAAACCCAATGGGTATGAGACCGGGTTTGGACATAGAAAAAAACTATTTTACAGGTATGGGGCAAGTATACGTAGGTGATACCTCGATCGATTACCCGAAACATATGTTCAAAATTTTTAAGTTTTTCTACTCTTTTCGTTACCCATGTTTAGTAAAGTTTCATTTTAACAGTTTCATCACTTAGAATATATATATATAGGTACGAGATCATGAGAAAATGCCCAAAAGTGTGAGAACGGTGAGAACACATCCTGGCTCAACACGTGGCGCACGATATAATTAGGGCATATGAGCTTTTTTGTCTTTTTATCTTCCGCTTTTCACGATATTGATTTATTTTTGGGGTTTAAGATTTTTTGGCGTTAACCAAATTCAATAATTACATGGCGTTTTAATGGTTTCATTGTATTAATATTTTGGCGTTTATGGCATTTTTCAAATTGTATGCCATTAGAACCTGTAGGTCCATTTGGAGGATCAAGATAACCTAATTCCTTGTTTGTTAACACAACAATGAGTGCGGAATCCACGTAGTTATGCATACCAAAGCAAAATAAAGCAAACACAAGTAACCAAAGATTCACAGACTTTGATTAAGTGAAGAGAATCAGTACATACATACACACAGTGTTTGCAACTTTCACAAGGACTCTCTTAACTGAAATGTGAAGCAAGTATCTCCTTATATAGGCCCAATACCCAGTAACACTACGAAGAGTGATTAATGGGCCACGAACACTCAAGAGGCCCACGAAGACTAGACCCTTCGTGGACACTAACCAGCGAACAATCATGAACCATGAACATTGGGTCTTAGTGAACTGTTACCAACGAACCTTCATCACCACGAAGAATGATTCTTCGTGGTGAACCATCAGACAAAAGGATTGTTCGTAAAACATGTGTATCCCACGAAGATTCATCACTCTTCGTGGGGAACCTACATAAAACAGACACTTGCATACAATCAGACAGAAAGATCCAAACACAACTAACAACTAACAGTTGCATTCTGCAAACTGTTTTACATTACAAACAAAAGAAACGTCGCGCTAGGTCAATATAGGAGGATATCTTGACTTGGCCGACTCGACCAAAACTTTACAGACCATAAACAAAGACCGCACACATTACAACGTAGTAAGAACAAGCTACAGACACAAAACTGCACATGTCTGTTGCTTGGTCTTCGGTCTTCATTCCTCAGTGGCCTATCTCGGACCATGAGCTTCCTGCGTGAATGCCCCGATAGTAACAGAAACAAGCGACGCGTTGAAAGCATAGAGCCTGACTTGCATCCTTATCTTCATAGAAGATATCATGACGAAACAATCTGTCGATGTCAGCTGCCGACATGTTAACAATCCACATCGGGTCGAGAATACGCACATTTTCCTTGTCGTTCCGAAAGACGATGACTGCTTCGTGTGTGTCTAAGTCATAACACCAAAGAGCCATGTTTTCAAGGATATCCTGTTCCATCTTCATTAGCGGAATCCTATCCAAAACCTTCACCGGCTTGTACACGAGCCTGTGCCTAGCTGTGTTGGTCGCTGGATCCAATGTAAACTTTATCTGTTCATACATTGGGAACTGTGGCTTGTATAACTCATCCTTCCAACCCTTTGGACCTTCCATCTTTAATTTCCGAGCAAACAACTTAGCACCTTCAAAATTTGACCGGTTTATCAGCTCCAGTCGTACTAACGCTGCTATGTCGTAAAATGGCAGGGTAAGAATGCTTAGAAGCGATTTGAAATACTGAATCCCATGTTCTCGCTTCACAGCAACACAATGTTCCTTCACAAACATCCAGTTCAGAATTCTTCCCAGAGGACGATTCTTTTCATATCTCATGTAGTCAACTTGTGCGATCGGAGGAGCTAGTTTAGCAGTCTTAGACAGCAAATTCTTCCTCCATTCCTTGAAAGAATCTGTTGAAACATCAGACGAGTTACAATTCTTTAATCTTTCGTCTATTTCATCCACATTATCTTTCAGCCAATCTTCATCGAATGGATTGAACTCTATGCCGTCTTCTCTGACATACTTTGACTTTTCGACATCGCCTTCGAATACAATTTCATCCAAACCTTCCAAGTTAGTTGCATCGGGTTCACTTGGAGTCTCGTCAATGGTAGTATCATCCACTACCTTCATATATGTTAACCTTAGAATCTATTCATCTGTCATTGCTGAGATAAACTCCCTGTCTTCCAAGTCTTTTCAATCAACAGTTGGACGTGCTTGCAAGTCTATATTAGCTGAGCTTGAAGCTACATTAGCACCAGCTATTGGGCTTTCAAAAGGATATACTTGCAAAGCAATATTGCTTTCCAGCTGAGCAACATCATCTTTCGACGCACATGATGTTCCTTGAGTCGTTATAGACTGTTGAGGCTGATACACGATGATTTGAGCTGAAGCAGATTCCCCTTGTGGCGCAGAATGAGCTGATGTATCAGGATTGCCTTGATCTTCGTTGTCATGATCACGTTTTTGTAACACTTCCTGAGCTTCGCATCTTTCATCCCAAAGGGTGTTGACTCGCTTTCTCGTCATTTCATAACTGCTCGTCATTTGCTTTACATTGTCTGCTATGGTCTTATTCCTTGAATCATACCATTTTGTTATATCATCGTACTTTCCTGAAAACTTAGTGGCAGTTTGTAAAACCACAGAACTTCGTTCTTTCAGACGATTCATCTCGATTCCACGAGCATTGTCAGCAGCCCTCAGCTGAACATTCTCGGCTCGGAGTTGTGTTATTTCAGCTTGTTGTTTCCAAACAGTTTCTTTCAACGTGTTGATTTCCAGCAGTTGTTTGAGAATAGTATTTCTGTTTGCGGACATAAACTCCGAATGCCGATTGAATTGACCTGCAGCAACCTGTAATTGCGAGAATAAAAATTCTTCCTTTTCATCTGGACCCATTTTTGAAAATAGTCTGACACGTCGTGCTAAGCTTCGCTGATGAGCTTCAGATTGTTGTCGCAGACTAGATGAAGTTCCAACTTCTTGTGGTTCAACTGGAGGAGGTACAACCGGTGTTTCAGTGGCAGATGTGGTTGTTGGAAGCGGTTGAGCTGTTTCAGAAAGTGAGGCCGTCATTACTGCAGCTTCCTCAGCAGAGAAAGCAAACTGAGGATTAACCTCCACTTCCTGAACATGTTCTGATGGCTGCGTTGAAGCAGGTTGAGCTTGTGATTCACCAATCGTTTTCCGACTTTTCTTCTTTCGTTGAATAGCAACTCGCTTCTTTCTCGCCTTCTCAGATTCGGTGTCAGATGGAACATAATCTTCATCTTGTTCCATTAGAATCCTTCTGATTTGCCTAACACCTTGTGCATCAATATATCGCTCATATCCGGTCACCCTTCTTTTTAAATTTATCGTCAATCATCTTGTTCAACATGGGTTCTTCATTGTCGGACTCGTTATTTTCATGTCGCCACTTGTCGTTTTCTGGCGCTGGATATGTGTTATTATCTAAGAACCCGAATAGCTTCCGTGGAGGATCACTTTCCTTGTATCTTTTAGCACCATATCCTCTAAAGATTCTCAATGATATTTCTTTCATCAATCTTCAAAACATCATTGTCTTCTTTAGGGAGGTCTGGATGTTGGACATTCATTATCATCTGCAGAAAACGTGGGTACATCCAAAACTTGCTACCTCCTGTAACACTACCAGTTCTTCTCAAGTTCTCTTTCATGTTGGCGAATATTTACTTTGAGATATTGAACGGTTCGTTCAATACTAAAGTCACCATTAGACCGACAAGGTCATTGTTAGCCATATCATAACCACTTCGACGATTACTTAAACACTGAATCAGAACATTTACAAAGAACTTGTAACGGAGCGGTAACCATGCTTTATTCAGCTGCTTTCCCAGAATGTCTCCAATACATTTCATACGAAGTAGACAGCCTTGTTGACACTTTAACAGCACCGAATACGAAGCTTCAGGATCATCACCAAGCTGTAACATCATGTTAAGGATCTCGACATAAACAACAACGTCTTGATCGTTAACATGTCCCCTTATCACCTCTATTCCATCCACTTCAACTACTTCCGTTGAATCCCAGAAAGCTTTTATCAATGATTTGTACACAGTAGTCTGATGTGTTTGGCATGATTGATCCTTGATTCACGTAGCCACTTCGTAATGCCCTTGTATTCAATCAGCTTGTCTTCTGAATCTAGATAGGCAACCATGTTGTGGCGAGGTTCCGACATAATTTCCACCTCCGACTTATCAGTTCTTTTCGTTATGGGTTTCCTTTTCTGAATTTTAGGGGCCATTCTGTACACAATAAACATCCACAATAAGAGAGTAAACAATAAAACTTCACAAACAATATAAACAGAAACAGTGGACATAACACTTTATGAGAAACCAAAAATTGCTAAGTATAACTCCCACGAAGAGTCAACCTTGGACAAAGAATACATGACTATGAAGAATAGGGTCTACGAACATTCAAGGGTCAACGAACAATCAAGGTTCAACGAACAATCAAGGTTCAACGAACAATCAAGGTCAACGAAGAATTAGTTCTTCATTGACAATCATTCTTCATTGGCTATTCTTCGTTGCCCCTAATCTTCGTCGAAGAGTCTTCGTCCTCAATTCAAAATTCACAGTTTCCTGTTCATTAAATTCAAGTCACAGACATCATTTAAAGATCAAACCCACATCAGAAATCCCACATCATACACAATTCAGTTTATTTATGTCACCTATTAGCTTAGGTCTTTAAAACAAAACTGAAAAGAACCCCTTTAAATACAACAGACAAAACCGAATCCAAACTACCAATACATTTAACCATTTTGATCAAAAACGACAAGAAACCCCTGTTATTCATGATGTCTTTCAAACCACATTCCACACCTAAAATCTGTATATAGACACCTTACAGACATAACAAGAGAATGATTTGATTTTGTATTCAATTTTAATGTTTCAACAGAGAGATATCATCAAATAATAGACTATCTCAAAATTCTAGGGTTTCATTTTGTTTACTTGATTAAGCCGGTGAAATGTTTCGATCGACTCACAAAAACGAGTGGTAGTAACAGTACCTTAAAGATTTAAGCACAAGGATCCAAATGTGTAGACGATATGAAAGATTTCTTCCCAAAGAAGAAGATGATTAGTTTATTTCTTGTTTGGTGAGAGAAAGTGAAAGATAGTTTGAATTGGAGATAAAGTTAAAAAAATTGATACCCCACCCCTTTTATACCACCTTACCCAACGAACAATCAATGTTCGACGAACCATCTATTGGGCTGATGAACAATAACATTGGGTCGACGAAGATTCCAGTAGACGATGAAGAATTGAATTGGGCTCAAACTGCTAAGGCCCAAGACCATGTTTCAACGAAGAAGGAGATTCTTCGCCTAAAGACCAACTCGACGAACAATATGTCACGAAGAGTCATTCTTCATTGACTAAAAATAAATCTTCGTTGACTGAGATAATTCTTCATTGACTCTTTGATTCTTCGTGAACCTTTTGGTTCTTGTGAACCTTTTGGGTCTTTGTGAACATTTTCCAACATAGTAACACCAACTTGGAAGTAACATGAACAGATTTAAACAAATTTTGTTTTCAAGTTTAAGAGATTTGCAAAAGGATTTTATGAAGTTGTGATATTAAAGACAAGTCGGTTTTGGGCTTTTTCTCGGTAGAAAACATTCGAGCGACAACTTCGGCTAATCAAGAAAAATAAATTAAAAAAAAAAGTAAAATTAAAACCCTAAGAAACTAAATGAAAAAATGTAAAATTTGAAACAAACATTTACAACATTAACTACCTGTACACTAAGTTACCATATTTTTCGAGTTTCAAGGTAAGAGAATCATACCAGCTTATGGTCTTGTCAAACACTGATTTTGTTTCGCGTAAAAAATTACGATAAGCATCCTACCACAATTATCGGTATTGTTGTCCATATAAACTCAACTTATCAGATGTAATAATGATTAGGAGATACGCGTTAATGTATGATTTATACTACTTGCCGGTGTTCATCCACTCACGACACATTCCTGTATCAAGACATGCACGAGAGTTCATCTTACCAGTGAGTATATTGTTTATCATCTGTTTTCAACGTATAGTTTGTGAGATACTCACTTATTTTTGATTGAAAATAAGCCCTTTGTGATTAAATAACTGATTGATGAGAAACTTGATTTTCAGATGCATGAGGGCACAAGAGAAAGTCCGTGAACAGGTTAGTACCATCGTACAGACAAAGAGACGAACTTGACTCCCGGATAATTGTGATATTTTATCACTTATTCATTTTGGACATGTGATTGTTTATCACTTATTGAGGTCGTATGCAATATGTACACGTATGTATGGTATCATGGAAGCTCTTGACTTGCGTCCCCGTTATTTTTCGGTAAAAGATTCAACCATGATACCCAGATGATAAATCAGCATAAAGACCGCATATCACAGAACCTCGGCATACTATCAAACGAAATTTCGGTACCAAGACCATATGCCAATGAATGGTTCCCACCTGGCTTGCAGTTCGTTATGTGTATATCAACCTGCACGTTTTAATCTGATTGTGAGCCTACCGATACATCATTAGTAGAGCTGCTTACCGTTTTTCATTTTGCATTTTTAACCATATTTGACTGACCACTGGTGTATCATCATCTTCTCTTATCTTTCCAAGAAACTCATTTTTTATTTTTGGATTTTTTAATGTTTTTGTATTTTTTTTTTTTTTTTTTTGAGATTTTTCAATGTTTTGGGTTTTTAAATTTTTCAAAAATAAAGATAGAAAGCAGTAAATAAATAAAAGACATATTTTTGGATTTTTTTTTTTTGAAATTTTCTGATGTTTTTGTATTTTTCTTAAATTTTCTCCCCCTAAAATGCAAAAAGTAAATAAAATGAAAACCTTTTTTGTATTTTTAGATTTTTAAGAATATATTTACAAAAATGATTTGCCGAAGATGATCTACTCGGGTTTCACCTTGATGCCATTGACCAAAAGAAGATAATCAAAACGTGATTTTTCAAAAGCTTTTGTAAACAGGTCGGCATGTTGGTGATCCGTGTGGATTTTCACAACATCGATAAGTTTCTTTTCATAACAATCTCGTATGAAATGATACTTAATCTTGATGTGTTTGGTCTTTGAGTGCTGTACAGAATTACGAGTGATATGTAAAGTAGCTTCATTATCAACATAAATAGGAGTAGTTAGGAATTCAAAACCGTAGTCGCGCATTTGCTGCTGTATCCATAAAACCTAGGAGCAGCAACTAGAAGCCGAAATGTACTTAGCCTCGCATGTTGAAGTGGCCACACAGGTCTGCTTTTTACAGTGCCACGTGACTAGGCGATTCCCCAAGAACTGACATCCCGCTGATGTTGACTTTGCATCAATTTTGCAGCCGCCATTATCAGAATCACTGAATGCAATTAAATCAAAGTTATCATCCTTAGGATACCACAGACCGGTGTCTGGACAACCCTTCAAATAACTAAAAATCCTCTTAACAGCCATCATATGAGAAACCTTCGGACTGGACTGGCAACGAGCAAGAAGACATGTTGGATACATAATATCGGGCCTTGAAGCGGTGAGATACATGAGAGATCCGATCATAGCACGATAGAGAGAAGGTTCCACATGTTCACTAGTTCCATCAGGAGTGATTCCATGATTCTGAGCCAGAGGAGTTCCCGCAGGCTTCGAGTCTTCCATCTGAAATCGCTTTAAGATATCCCCAACGTACGTTGTCTGATGAATGAAGATCCCTTTCTCATACTGATGAACCGGCAAACCCAAAAAGAAATTCATTTCTCCCATAGCACTCATCTCGAACTTCTCTTGCATCACCCGCTCGGATTCCTTACACATTTCATTATTTGTAGACCCGGAAATGATGTCATCCACATATACTTGAACCAGCAACAAATCCTCGTTTCTTTCCTTGATGAAGAGAGTACAGTCGATCAACCCATGCTGAAAACCATTCTGCAACAGATAAGTAGACAACGTTTCATACCAAGCCCTCGGAGCTTAATGAAGACCATAAAGTTCCTTGTTTATGAGCCAAACTCTGTCAGAATGAATCGGATCTTGAAAACCAGGCGGTTGCTCAACATATACTTCTTCCTCGACCACACCATGAAGAAATGCACTTTTCACATCCATCTGATAAACAGTGAACTTCTTGTAGGACGCATAAGCCAAGAAAATCCTTTTCGCCTCAAGACATGCCACCGGTGCATAAACTTCATTATAATCAATGCCTTCTACCTGATTAAAGCCCTGGACAACCAATCTCGCCTTATTTCTCATAACGACACCTCGGTCATCCTTTTTGCATTTGTAAACCCATCGAGTACCAATCTTCTTATAGTTCGGGGGCCTGTCAACCAATTTCCACACGCCCAATTTCTAAAACTGCTGAAGTTCTTCCTGCATTGCTTTAACCCATGAATCGTCTTTCATCACCTCTTTCCACGATTTCGGCTCAACTTGACAAATATAGCAGGCGAAAGACCAATCATTCTGTTCCCCGGATTCTCTAATTGCCAAATACAGCCCAGCATTCTGGTTGTTTCGAAGCTGATTACATGTCTGCACACCACTTTGGGCATCTCCTATAATATTCTGCCGAGGATGAGTATCATGAATTCGAGTTTCAAGAACATCGGGAACTCGAGCATTAATGTAACAACCCGCTTTTTGGAAAGTCGAAGTGCAAGTCAAAGTCAAAGTCCAAGGAAGAAAAGATTGCTAATTGCGATCTTTCACTCCTTGCTTAACTACTGAATTGTGCTTCTTGACTTGTAATCGAATTCTTTTATTTAATCGCTTTAGTTGTATTATGTGGAGTATCTATTAATAATCGAGGTTTAATCGCATGATTAATCGCTAATCGACTTATCGCTAAACGCATCGCCATCGCATTCGCAACTCGAATTATATGTTATGAATATTGTTTTACGTGTGTGTGCTAATATGTGTTACTTGTGCATGTTATGTTTATGTTGAGGTGTTTAATCGCAATCGCAACTCTATCGCATCGCAATCTAATCGCAAACGCTAAATGCAAGTTATTTATAGTGCTTGTATGTTAGATATAGTAGTTAGGTTATTTGTGTGACTAATGGGTAATACTATCGCATCCCTCGCTCGAAACGTATCGCAACGCTCAACGCACGAAACGAAAACACGAAAACTGACTCTCCGGAGCCACTCGATCGAATGACCACTCGATCGAATGACCACTCGATCGAATGGTCATCCGAACAGATGCCCATCCGACCGGATGTCCATCCGATCCGATTGGCCTGTGCACCCCTTTCCCTTTTTGGCAACCTATAAATACCCCCCTGTCACATCACTTGTGAAGTTACTGCTGCCCCACTTTAAACAGTACCTGCTCAACCGCAACCCCAACACCGCCAAGTAGCGGCACCTGTGGTCAATGCACCGCTTGCCAAGCGTGCTTACACTGGACCACACCCGCTCTGCCCTACTTGTACCTATCAACAACCGGTTGGTATCACATGTCGGTTCTGTGTTCATTGCAACATGTACGACCACTTCACCGCAAACTGCCGTTCAGGTCCTCGACAAGCTCCAGCTCCAACTCAAGGTCAAGCTCCTGCTCTACCAGCTCTGCAAGGACAGCAAGCAGCTCCTGCTCCCGCTGCTTAAGCAAGAGCCTGCTTTCTGTGTGGTGATCACAACCATTTTGCAAACGTCTGCCCAAATAGAGTGCTGAAGCAAGAGCCACAGCAGCAGCAGCAGCCAGCTCAGCAAGCAGCCCACGGGCGCGTCTTCAACATCAACGCCCGCCAGGCTCAGGCAGACAACAATGTGGTTAATGGTACGTTTCTCGTAAATGGTATGTATTCTTCGTGTCTGTTTGATACTGGAGCCGATAACTGTTTTGTATCATTCGAATTCGAAAGGCTCCTAAATCGTAAGCGTGTTAACCTCTCAACAACTTTCGACGTAGAAGTTGCCACTGGAAGAACCGTCACCGTCAGCTCTGTTCTATGTGATTGTACTCTCAATCTTAACGGTCATGTTTTCCCAATTAATCTCATTCCGATGCAACTCAGTAGTTTGATGTCATAATAGGTATGGATTTCCTTCAGGAAAATCATGCCGAAGTTGTTTGTTTCGATTAAATAATTCGTTTCTCCCTCTCGAATGGTGATCAATTGTGTGTATATGGCAAAGTCGCTCCGAAGAAGTTACAACTCATGTAGTAGCGGAGAAAGAGGAAGTTAAGGTAATAGACAAGGTGCCTGTTGTTCGTGATTTTCCTAACGTCTTTCCTGACGATTTACCCGGTTTACCTCCCGCTCGTGATATCGATTTCCGAATCGACCTCATTCCTGGAGCAAATCCTGTTGCTAGAGCACCATATCGTCGCGCTCCTTCTGAAATGCGCGAACTCTCGAGTCAGCTCCAGGAACTACTTGATAAAGGCTTCATTCTCCCTAGCACCTCTCCTAGGGGCGCGCCTGTCCTTTTCGTCAAAAAGAAGGATGGATCGTTCCGGATGTGCATCGACTACAGGGAAATGAATAAGCACACTATCAAGAATCGATATCCCTTACCCCGAATCGATGATTTGTTTGATCAGTTACAAGGTGCTATGTGTTTCTCAAAGATCGATCTACACTCAGGCTATCACCAGCTACGCATTCAAGAGGAGGATATACCTAAAACCGCTTTTCGAACCCGATACGGTCACTACGAGTTTGTTGTCATGCCTTTTGGTTTAACCAACGCTCCCGCAGTCTTTATGGATCTAATGAATCAGGTGTGCAAACCCTTTCTTGACCGCTTCATCATCGTGTTCATCCATGATATCCTGATCTATTCCAAGTCAAAAGCCGAACTCTCGCAACATCTACGTTTGGTTCTTGAGTTACTCCAGGGAAACCGTCTCTATGCCAAGTTCTCCAAGTGCGAATTTTGGCTGGAGGAGGTCCAATTCTTGGGTCACATTATCAATAGTCAACGTATTCATGTCGATCATGCGAAGATCAAAGCTGTTAAGAGTTGGGTTACACCCAAGAACCCGTCCGGAGTTCGTTCTTTTCTCGGACTGGCGGGCTATTATCGCCGATTTATCGAAGGATTCTCTACGATCGCTGTACCTCTTACTTCTCTCACGCGCAAAGAAAAACCTTTTGTTTGGGGAACCAAACAAGAGGAGGCCTTCCAAACGCTTAAAGCCATGCTTTGCAATGCTCCCGTGCTCTCACTTCCCGACGGAAACGACGATTTCATAGTCTACTGCGATGCCTCTAACCTTGGATTTGGTTTTGTTCTCATGAAAAGAGACAAGGTTATCGCTTACGCCTCTCGACAGCTCAAGATCCACGAGAAGAACTATACCACACACGACCTCGAGCTTGGCGCAGTTATATTTTCTTTAAAGATTTGGCGACACTACCTTTATGGTACTAAGTGTACCATCTTCACCGATCATAGGAGCCTACAACACATCTTTGACCAGAAAGAACTGAATATGCGTCAACGCCGATGGGTAGAACTCCTCAATGATTACGACTGTGAGATCCGTTATCATCTAGGCAAAGCAAACGTCGTCGCCGATGCTCTCAGTCGACGAAGCTATTTTCATAGCGTTCATAATGTTCAAGCCCAGCATAATATCGAAGCTCTCATCTGCGACGCGCAGCATGCTTGTTTTACCGAACATACTTTGAAGAAGGAAAGGATTCTTAACAATGGCGCCCAACTCGAGAATAAATTGAACGGTATCTTTCATTACTTAGGCCGAATTGGATTCCCAAGCGTACCAATTTACGACAGATTCTACTAGACGAAGCCCACAAATCACGATATTCCATTCATCCCGGTGCCGATAAGATGTACCAGGACATGCGCTACAAGTATTGGTGGTCGGGCATGAAGAAGAATATCGCCATCTACGTTTTGAAGTACCTGACTTGTTTTAAGTTAAGGCTTAACATCAAAGGCCCTCTGGCTTACTCGTACAGCCCGAGATCCCTATGTGGAAATGGGAGAGTATAGCTATGGATTTTATAACGAAACTCCCGTGCACGCCATCAGGTCATGACAGCATATGGGTGATCGTTGACCGACTCATCAAGTCCGCTCATTTTCTGCCAATACGAGAAGACTTTAAGGTAGAAAATTAGCCCGAATCTACACGGGACGCCTCGTGACATCATCTCTGACCGCGATGGTCAGTTTACCTCATGCCTTTGGGAAACATTTCAATCTGCTCTCGGTACTACGCTTAATCTAAGTACCGCTTTCCATCCTCAAACCGACGGTCAGACTGAAAGAACGATTCGTACCCTTGAAGACATGCTTAGCTCGTGTGTCATAGATTTCGGTGGTAATTGGGACGCGCACTTACCTTTAGTCGAATTCTCATACAATAATAGTTATCACTCTAGCAATCAAACGGCACCATTTGAGGCATTATACGGAAGAAAATGTCGATCGCCTATTGTATGGCACGAGATCGGAGACACGTAAATTACCGGTCCTGAGCTATTGCAAGAAACGACTGACAAAATCCTCCAAATTCGAGACAATCTGCTGAAAGCTCGGAGCCGTCAGAAAAGTTACGCCGATAGACGCCGCAAGCCCCTAGAATTTGACGTTGGCGATCACGTACTCCTAAAGGTTGCACCTTGGAAGGGAGTGATCAGATTCGGCAAGAAAGGAAAGTTCGCGCCTCGATATGTTGGACCCTTTAAAATTCTGGAAAGGATTGGTAAAGTGGCCTACAGACTCAAACTACCGGAGGAACTGAGTAATGTCCACCCGAATTTCCACGTTTTGAACCTCAAAAAGTGTGTAGCCGAACAAGAATTACATGTACCTCTTGAGGATTTACAAGTGGACGAAACATTACACTTCGTAGAAAAGCCTGTCGAGATCATGGGCCGAGAAACCAAGGTGCTCCGACGCTCACGCATTCCCATTGTGAAGGTCCGCTGGGAAGGCTAACGCGGCGCCGAGTTCACCTGGGAACTCGAAAGTGACATGAAGGCGAAGTACCCGCAACTGTTCGTTACGCCGACTTCTTAAATTTCGGGACGAAATTTCCTAAAGTAGGGGAGGCTGTAACAACCCGCTTTTTGGAAAGTCAAAGTACAAGTCAAAGTCAAAGTCCAAGTCCAAGGAAGAAAAGATTGCTAATTGCGATCAGTCACTCCTTGCTTAACTACTGAATTGTGCTTCTTGACTTGTAATCAAATTCTTTTATTTAATCACTTTAGTTGTATTATGTGGAGTATCTATTAATAATCGAGGTTTAACCGCATGATTAATCGCTAATCGACTTATCGCTAAACGCATCGCCATCGCATTCTCAACTCGAATTATGTGTTCTAAATATTGTTTACGTGTGTGTGCTAATATGTGTTACTTGTGCATGTTATGTTTATGTTGAGGTATTTAATCGCAATCGCAATCGCAACTCTATCGCATCGCAATCTAATCGCAAACAATAAACGCAAGCTATTTATAGTGATTGTATGTTAGATATAGTAGTTAGGTTATTTGTGTGACTAATGGGTAATACTCTCATATCACTTGCTCGAAACACATCGCAACGCTCAACACACGAAACGAAAACACGAAAACCGACTCGCCGGAGCCACTCGATCGAATGACCATTCGATCGAATGGTCATCCGAACGGATGACCATCCGATCGGATGGCCATCCTATCCGATTGGCCTGTACACCCCTTTCCCTTTTTGGCAACCTATAAATACCCCCCTGTCACATCACTTGTGATGTGACAGATCCCTCATTCGACCAGCAGCGTTCCAGACCTTCTTTCTATCGACTTCTTGTGATTGTTTTATGTTTTCAACTCAAATCTTGTACTTCTATGATCTACACACACTCCTTCATCATTTCCACCTTTGAATCTTAACTTTTAACCATGAAATCAGTGGGTTTGAGGTGTTGTAGGATGACGTCATCATGGAGTTCGTATGAACTTCAAGATTTGGCTTCATTCCACCAAGAACAACTCAGATCTGAAGGATTTCCACATGAGTAAACAATGTTTTCACCTAGCCCTAAACATTTTCAAGGTTAAAAAGATTGAAACATGGTTTCATAACTTTCTTTCAACTCTTTTACACTCAATGCACTCAAAACCGATAGAATCGGAGCTCGTTCTGATCTTATACTCATTCTTAGGGATGTGTCGGTTCCAGATCTGATTTCTGTCTAAGAGACAACTGATTTCGGGTTAAACATGAACAAACCATCACGAATAGTTAACTGATAGGACTAGGGTGATTCCTATTCGATCGGATAACTTTGGTCCCGGTGGGGTTTCCGTTGTTTAATACGAGGTCATACCGTCTCAATCAAACACAAAACTTCCAAAACTTAACAAATTCCAAGTTTGCAAAACAATCAGACCGTGGGACGGATTGCCATCCGATCGAACCACAATCCGATCGGACTACAACCTAGTCTTTCAACACTTAAACTTTTTGCAGTTTTCAAAGATCATCAGTTTTTGAAGGATCGCCATCCGATCGGAAGACCATCCGCTCGAATGACAATCCTGGTGTGAACTTGTTCTCGCTAAGTGTCCAACCGACAGATCGCCATCCGATCGAAAGACCGTTCGACCGGGCGACTTGAAAGGTAGAGATACTTCTATGTTTTCAAAATGCTACAACGAAAACTTCAAAGCCATCATACACAAACACACCCATCCCAAATGAGTGTCAATCCGACCGAATGGCCATCTGAACGGATTGACATCCGATCAAATGGCCATCAGTTCGGATTTCCATCCGACCGGATTACCATTCGTCACTTGATCCACTTTTACCGTTTTACGTGCTGTTCTTCGCTTATGCGATCTTTAACTGTCCAGGCTAACCACTCTAGCACTCCCTTCAATCCATTAACTTCCATCACTGTGAGTATACTCGATCCCTTTTTGCTTAATGCACTCTTGGGTGTTACATACGTTACTTATTCTAAATCACATCGACACACAACGCAAACACTATTTACACGCTAACCGTTATAGCATGTTACTTGCTACTCGATGAATGCTAGTATGTTATGTTAACACAGTGATTGATGCTTGACGCCTTAGCAATGATAGTACTGTAATTTGGACTCGGCACCTGTCGTGGATAGGGGTTGTTAAGGTTACCTCTTCATGTGTCACAGTGGTGATATGTGTTGCGCATTCTACAACTTGCAGTCTTGTTTGTGCATATTTCATTATCGATAACCTACTAGCTTCACACTATACATGTTACATGCTGGTTATGCGTAAACGCTTTCGAACTCTACTATTACTATCAAACTTGTATGCTCACCTTTACACTATGTGTATTGACCTCTATTTTAACGTATGTGATAGGTGTTTGAATGCTTAGGATGCTTGCTTGCTTACATGGGAATCGAGCTTGGGAGAGTCTAGAAACCAACGAACAATCTATTTAAATCTGAGCTGTCGGAACAACTTTATTTGTCTTTGAGATATCTATGTCTGTAATAATTGATTTGCTTGACGGGTTATGGTATGGGACATAATATTAACTATCCGGTAATTTAGTTGTTATGGAATTTCTCTTGGACAATCTGTTTCGCTCAGTGTCGCGCCCTGATGTTTCTGCCATCGGTTGGGGTGTGACAGATTGGTATCAGAGCCATAACTATAGGGAATTAGGCAAGACTCGACCTAATCCGGGTTGATGTCTTAGAACGACCTAGTCTATAGTCTAAGCACCAACAGACCGACTTGTGCATACCCGGCACGGGTTTTGTACGAGCTTACTTGCTATTTCTCGCTCGAACTCGCTGTACACTACACTCTTGCGCGAATATCGCATACTATAGTTCTGCGCAAGACCAGCCTTTCCTAAGGCTGGATACACACATCAACGAAAAATGGTTAAGACTCGGTGTGAAAACCGCAAACTCTCGACCGAATCACTCGTTCGATTCGCTATTTTTACTATCAACACGAGAATTTGCGTGGAATCAGGAGTGAAATCCATACTTCGACGTATATTTTCCCCGCTACTTTATCAAACAGGAAACATAGTCGTTAAGTTAGGGGTGAAACCCGAATCTTGATGACTTATTCCGCTCTTTATTGTGATTTTGCAAAACTCTCACCAAAGTCTCGATGGACTCCAACGACTTGAAGTCACACTGTAACTGGAGGGATGCGTGCCGATTGCCCGGATTGAGGCAAGAGCACAGTCCGCAAGGCCCTAGTGTGCACTTACGAGTCCTTGTGAATAGTCGAATCACTTTGGGTAGTCAATGTCGATCAAGCCGAGACAATCTATCCTCGATTTCATGTGTTTCGATTCTGGAATTGCCGCCGCTGACTCTAAGATTATTTGCTTTTATGTGAATTTTTGGTGGTTTGTGTGTTTATGCGTTTCGATTTTGGTGATTTACTCACTTTTCGCTGTTCGCTTTGATCCACACGCACGACTCGCACTACACATCTATCTCAAAACGCAAACAGATCGCTTGTGTTACTCGCAATCGTTATACTTAATCGCTACACGCTGTTGTGAAGGATAGGTGAATACGTGCAAAATATGCGTTTAGGTTAGCTTATGTGCTTATGTGATTCCGTGTTTATGTGCCTACGTGCATTTTGTAAATGGCTGTGTTCCTAAGCTTTATGGTGAATCACTAGACTATACTAGGGTTAATCGAAATTGTGTTTGAGTCCTATGGCGATGTCTGTTGCAGACAATGTCGTCGTTTGGATCATTCAACTCTCGCTCGGCTCGCCGAAACCATGATGACAAGCGAATCGCTGCTCTCATCGCTAAGCAAATAGTAAAAGTCGTCCCACAAATCGTCAGTGAGCTGAATGAGAATGCTAGCAAGTCCTCGGAGGAGTCCAGGACTGATGCTCCGAAAGCCGCTTTTAGCTTCAAGCAGTTCAAAGCCTGCGGTCCAAGGGAATTTACCGGCGAAGATGGGCCTACGGCCATGTTTCAATGGTTTGATTCAATCGAAGTCACCCTCCCCATGAACTCCAAAAGCTCGAGGATGAGTTCTGGCACATTAGGTAGGATGGTGGAGATAACGCTGGTTTAACTGCTCGCTTCAAGCAGTTGAGTATCATCTACCCTGGTCAGGTTACTACCCCCGAGATTACGATCAAGAAGTATATCCGTGCTCCTCCAGATTGCGTTGCAGATTTAGTTCAGGCTGCAAAGATGACAACAATCGAGGAAACCTACCTGCTCGCCGCTGAGATCAACGATAAGCGAGTCAGGGCTGGTTATTTCGATAAAACCTCCAAGAATCTGCATCAAGTCACCGCTGAAACCGCCATCGCACCGCAGTCTTCATAGTCCTCCCGCCGCAAGAGAAAGAACAACAACTCCAACAACAAGAACTGTTCAGTTACTGCTGCCCCACTTCAAACAATACCTGCTCAACCGCAACCTCAACACCACCAAGTAGCGGCACCTGTGGTCAATGCACCGCCTGCCAAGCGTGCTTACACTGGACCACACCCGCTCTGCCCTACTTGTACCTATCATCACCCGGTTAGTATCGCATGCTGGTTCTGTGTTCATTGCAACATGTACGACCACTTCACCACAAACTGCCATTCCGGTCCTCGACAAGCTCCATCTCCAACTCAAGGTCAAGCTCCTGCTCTACCAGCTCCGCAAGGACAGCAAGCAGCTCCTGCTCCCGCTGCTCAAGCAAGAGCCTGCTTTGCGTGTGGTGATCATAACCATTTCGCAAACGTCTGGCCAAACAGAGTGGTGAAGCAAGAGCCACAGCAGCAGCAGTAGCCAGCTCAGCAAGCAGCCCGCGGGCGCGTCTTCAACATCAACGCCCGCCAGGCTCAGGCAGACAACAATGTGGTTAATGGTACGTTTCTCGTAAATGGTATATATTCTTCGTGTTTGTTTGATACTGGAGCCGATAACTGTTTTGTATCATTCGAATTCGAAAGGCTCCTAAATCGTAAGCGCGTTAACCTCTCAACAACTTTCGACGTAGAAGTTGCCACTGGAAGAACCGTCACCGTCAGCTCTGTTCTATGTGATTTTACTCTCAATCTTAACGGTCATGTTTTCCTGATTAATCTCATTCCGATGCAACTCGGTAGCTTTGATGTCATAATAGGTATGGATTTCCTTCGGGAAAATCATGCCGAAGTTGTTTGTTTCGATTAAATAATTCGTTTCTCCCTCGCGGATGGTGATCAAATGTGTGTATATGGCAAAGTCGCTCTGAAGAAGTTACAACTCATGTCGTGTGTCCAAGCTAGAAAGTATCTCCGCAAGGAATACCAAGCTTTCTTGGCACACATCGTAGTAGCGGAGAAAGAGGACGTTAAGGCAATAGACAAGGTGCCTGTTGTTCGTGATTTTCCTAACGTCTTTCCTGAGGATTTACCCGGTTTACCTCCCGCTCGTGATATCGATTTCCGAATCGACCTCATTCCAGGAGCAAATCCTGTTGCTAGAGCACCATATCGTCTCGCTCCTTCTGAAATGCGCAAACTCTCGAGTCAGCTCCAGGAACTACTTGATAAAGGCTTCATTCGCCCTAGCACCTCTCCTTGGGGCGCGCCTGTCCTTTTCGTCAAAAAGAAGGATGGATCGTTCCGGATGTGCATCGACTACAGGGAAATGAATAAGCTCACTATCAAGAATCGATATCCCTTGCCCCGAATCGATGATTTGTTTGATCAGTTACAAGGTGCTACGTGTTTCTCAAAGATCGATCTACGCTCAGGCTATCACCAGCTACGCATTCAAGAGGAGGATATACCTAAAACCGCTTTTCGAACCCGATACGGTCACCACGAGTTTGTTGTCATCCCTTTTGGTTTGACCAACACTCCCGCAGTCTTTATGGATCTAATGAATCAGGTGTGCAAACCCTTTCTTGACCGCTTCGTCATCGTGTTCATCGATGATATCCTGATCTATTCCAAGTCAAAATCCGAACACTCGAAACATCTACGTTTGGTTCTTGAGTTACTCCAGGGAAACCGTCTCTATGCCAAGTTCTCCAAGTGCGAATTTTGGGTGGAGGAGGTCCAATTCTTGGGTCACATTATCAATAGTCAACGTATTCATGTCGATCCTGCGAAGATCAAAGCTGTTAAGAGTTGGGTTACACCCAAGAACCCGTCCGAAGTTCTTTCTCTTCTCGGACTGGCGGGCTATTATCTCCGATTTATCGAAGGATTCTCTACGATCGCTGTACCGCTTACTTCTCTCACGCGCAAGGAAAAACCTTTTGTTTGGGGAACCAAACAAGAGGAGGCCTTTCAAACGCTTAAAGCTATGCTTTGCAATGCTCCCATGCTCTCACTTCCTGATGGAAACGACGATTTCATAGTCTACTGCGATGCCTCTAACCTTGGACTTGTTTTTGTTCTCATGCAACGAGACAAGGTTATCGCTTACGCCTCTCGACAGCTCAAGATCCACGAGAAGAACTATAACACACACGACCTCGAGCTTGGCACAGTTGCATTTGCGTTAAAGATTTGGCGACACTACCTTTACGGTACTAAGTGTACGATCTTCACCGATCATAGGAGCCTACAACACATCTTTATCCAGAAAGAACTGAATATGCGTCAACGCCGATACGTAGAACTCCTCAACGATTATGACTGTGAGATCCTTTATCATCCAGGCAAAGCAAACGTCGTCGCCGATGCTCTGAGTCAACGAAGCTATTTGCATAGCGTTCGTAATGTTCAAGCCCAGCATAATCTCGAAGCTCTCATCCGCGACGCGCAGCATGCTTGTTTTACCGAACATACATTGAAGAAGGAAAGGATTCTTAACGATGGTGCCCAACTCGAGAATAAATCGAATGGTATCTTTCATTACTTAGGCCGAATTTGGATTCCCAAGCGTACAAATTTACGACAGATTCTACTAGACGAAGCCCACAAATCGCGATATTCCATTTATCCCGGTGCCGATAAGATGTACCAGGACATGCGCTACAAGTACTGGTGGTCGGGCATGAAGAAGGATATCGCCATCTATGTTTTGAAGTGCCTGACTTGTTTGAAAGCCAAGGTTGAACATCAAAGGCTCTCTGGCTTACTCGTACAGCCCGAGATCCCTATGTGGAAATGGGAGAGTATAGCTATGGATTTTATAACGAAACTCCCGTGCATGCCATCAGGTCACGACAGCATTTTGGGTGATCGTTGACCGTCTCACCAAATCTGCTCATTTTCTGCCGATACGAGAAGACTTTAAGGTAGAAAAATTAGCCCGAATCTACACCGATGAGATCATTTATCGACACGGGATGCCTCGTGACATCATCTCTGACCGCGATGGTCGGTTTACCTCGTGCCTTTGGGAAACATTTCAATCCGCTCTCGGTACTACGCTTAATCTA